>APFE030716525.1:0-15749 GCA_000404065.3 Pinus taeda | reverse complement strand
AAGAAAACATAGAAAATTAAACAAATTTAAAGGCAGAGCATAGCAATTTCATGGATTCTACCTTAACACTTCATTTGTTTAATTACAGAAGATTCAATAGAGATAATGATGCACATACACAACTTAAAAGTACTGAGAGAAAAAAACCATCAACACATAAAGCCACATGGATCCCAAATAGTGCTGCAAAACCCTGGTCTTTCCTTTGCCAAAAATGCAGATAAGATATGTACAATATAGTCTCAAGCTATTCCCTAGAGTCCAACCCTGAAAATGACTAAGAAAATACATAATATAGGAAAGCTAAAACATTCCCTTGCCTCTAGGGGTCGAGCTCATCATCCTAGGAGTTGTTTCAACCAATTCTAAACTAAGCACTACAATCTAGGCAGTCAAAACAACTTGCCTCTATAAGCTAGGAAACCAATTCATTCATTACATTTTTGATATTTTATGAATGAATAATCTAGAATAGGTAAATAAGTTTCATAAAAACATAAATATCCAATAATTACATGAAGGAGGGTGAAAAATCCCATCACAAGTCAAAACAGGTGAAATTGGCTTGATTCGCTGAGCTGAGGAGGAAAACTGAGTCAAAACACCTTGTGCGCCGCGTGCCTGAGCCTTGTGCGCTGTGCGCCTTTGCAGCTACTTTTGGGGCACTTCCCGGCATCCAAATTGTACTCCGATTGTCTTGTTGGAAAGGCCTATATGTCTACTTTCCAACCCAAGTGGAATTTTCCAATTTGGTCTCCATTTGACCCTCCAAAAGTGGATTATCCCAGAAGTACTTCCTGTTGGTGCAAAAAGTGGCAGAAATGTGATTTTCATGATGTTTTTTGAGCTTTTGATCACCCAAAACTTGATGAAATGCCTTGGAAATTGCTGAGAATGTGTATTTCATCATGAAAATTCCAAAAATATAAGCCACCTGTGATTTGGACCTCTCCATCTTGTGGGTCCCGTGCTGAGCGCGACGCATAGAACCCAAAAACCTGTTTTGCAAGGCAAAAATTTTGAAACGACAAAATTTTCTCCAAATTTGCCCAAAATTGGAGTGAAGACCCTCCATCATGTATCATGCTCAACTAGTGAAGCCTCGGCCAAAACTCGAAGCGGATAAGTATGGCCTTTTGCGTTGTTTTTGTGCTTTGCTCAAATGCCTTTTGAGGACCTTCATTCTCGCTTTGTAAACATGCATGCGAGCCCAATAGTGAGTCTTCATGTGGCAAAGCATGTCCTTGTCCCTGTTTTCCTTTTCCAACAACTTTTCCAAGTGAGTGTTCACTTGGATGAGCATTGATTCCTGATCAATAGGTGTCAAATCACCGGGTCTCCTACGAGCCAATTCCCGGTCTTCCCGAATCTTGTGCAACTCATAAAGTTCATGCTCATCCTCCAACTGTTTGTTGCACTACTTTAAGTAGTTGATCACCCATTTAGCCATCTGCAATTTCTTTTGCAGCGACTCATTCTCTGCCCTTTGCTCTCTGATGATCTCTTTGAGCTCTGAATTGGGAGAACTAGCATCAACATCAATGATACCGGTATCCTGAACTCCTGAAGGACCTTCATCAACCATGGGTCTCTTGCCCCTGTCCTGAATCTGTACCTGTGTTGTAGATGGAAGCAATACCCCTTCCACATGATGTGGAGATAATACTCTCTCTGTTGATGGTGTTAACGAGACCCCTTCCACCCCAGGTGGAGATAGTACTCGTCGTGCAGCTACAAATAAGGCCCTGGGGCCTTTCTGATATATCACATATGCTGGAGCATCAACATGCTCGGTCTCATGAATGTCAAACTGCTGTGAAGGCCCTCCCTCATCATGGATGATCTCTGGAGGAGGCTGGAGCGCGGAAAAGAAATCACGAGAGATGAAATCCTCCCAAGCAATACCTTGCTGTGCCAACTGATGCATCACTATGATTTTGATCAATGCATAGTGATATATGCTCCTGTGCTGACGTGCCGGGGTCTTCCTCTGTACTAAGGGTACCATCCTCTCTATGTTTCGGCACATGAAAAACATAATGCTCATCATATGTACCCGTGTGAAATGCATCAACAAGCGTACATGGTACGCATAGAGACGTGAAAATCTGCCCTCACAGTTGAAATACCGAATGATGAGTTTCATCAATGGTGCAAACTCATCTTTCAGGTATCTGAAACGAAAGGCCGCACTCAAGTGTCTGATATATGCGATCTTGACATATGGCTCATAATAATATCTTTCCAGCATCTGGTGTTTACTCCATTCCTCCCCCACATTTGGTATCCCGGTGGCCTGAGAAATAGTGTCGGGTGACAAAGTGAAATCCACTCCGGCAAGGTTCACATGACCATCCTGTAATTTAAGGACAAATAGACGGACCAGTTCCTGATGATGCTGAGTTTGTGAGATCATCTCACAATATTGGTAACATGTTAGGCGCCGAAAACAATCCATTGCAAGCGGGCAAGCTTGCAATTGAGCCAAAGAGGTAGGCTCCTCCCTAAAATGCTATCCACTCTTGCCACCCCTATGATACCTCTGTGGCACATTAGGCACATTGACCTCTGGTGTAGAGTCACTATCATAATCCTACTCATATATTGACTCGGTCTCTAACATGTTCTCTAACAACAAGGTGGCTAGAATATATATATATATATATTTGCTGATATAAAACTGTGTGCCAAAAGTTGACTGTTGACTTTTTGTCTCTTTATCAAAATGCTGTAACCAAGGGGACATAAATGACGGGAATTGTTAGGAAAAGGGAAGCATTAGGGAAATGGCAACAATGGAAATAAAATGAGGAAATTAGGGAAGGGAAAGGGGCATAGAAATGTTTTAGGGTTTTGAAATAAGGTAGGGATCATATGGTTATAGGAAAAGGGAGAGTTTAGGGTTTTGAGAGAGGAAGATGTAGAATTTGATGAGGAAAAATTGGGAAAAATAGTTGGGGAATATAAGAAATGTGAAACAAGGGAAAAAGAAGCCTTGGCACAATAATTTTTTAAAACCCTACAACAAACTTTGCACTTGAATCCTTATAGAAATTTGATGAACATGGAGGGTTTTGTACACTTGGTTTTCATGACAAAGATATGCTAACTTCTTCATATACACCATCCAAAAACAAAATCAAGTCATGATTTCAGGCCTACCTGAGAATTTAGGTGTGAGGAGAGGTAATTTGAGCGATCTCTTGGTGAATTGCAGGCATAAGCCCTATGCGCCGCACGCTTTACCCAACGCGCTGCGTGCTCTGAGTGCGCTGTACCTGTGTTAAATTACACAGCAAAAGGTGGCATGATGCGCCGCGTGCCTCTGGTGCGCCGCGCGCCTATGCTGATGCACCGCGCACCCTGGAGCTGACCCAAATACTCACAAATTTGCTACAAACTTGAGAAATTTCCCTTCAATGATGTTCTTAGCTCTCAAAATGTGGAATAGGTTGCAAATGAGGAGAAATGACTTGATATAGCATCCATTTTAATTTTTGCTCTATGAAAACCCATTTTTCTTATGTTTGGTTGTTGACACTTTTTCAAAATTAATAGGCTCTGACCTTTTTGGTTTCCTTCATAAAATAGGTTGAAATGATGATTTTCTCTGATAATTTTTTGTAGGGATAACTCTAATATGCTTTAGCAAAGGAGACCAGGGCTGCACTTGAACAATTGAAGAACTGAAAATTTTTACAATTTTTACAAAAATGAGGTGGCGACTTGTCTTCAAAACAGAGTTTTGAAGAGAAGTCTTTATTCAGCTGTACAATGGTGAGAATTATTGAAGTGATGATCTATCTAAGAAATCCCTCTGGCATGCTGGTCTTCTAAGACTTTTCAAGACTAAATTAACTCAAACCCTAGACCTAGACCTAAAAATTTAAAATATGACTAAAAATGACTTGTGAAGCTTTATGACTTATCCTGAACCAGCAGTGATATGCACAAGGGGAATGAATGACACAGACCACTCCATCAGAGTTATGGCATGCCTAACAAAATGCAACTGATGAAAACTGGTAGGACACTTAAAACATGAAATGCAAAAAAGAGCTTTGATCTCTGATGGAGGGATAACTAGACCGACTCTAACATCTCCCATGACCAATGAATGAGTTACCTTGGTATTTATGGTGGTTTAGTGAGACAAAAGTCAAACCCTACCTCCTTGCAGTTTTTGCTCAAAAAACAATTGGTTAGGGTTTACACTTGTGTTTTTTGCTGCCAACTCCAAAAATTTCTCACTCCCTCACTCTTTCATTGTCTCATTACATTTTATCAAACCATTCCCCCAATCCCCATATCCCTAAGTCTACTAATTCTAAAACCCTAATTGCTTTCCCACACCCAAGTCAAATATCCCCAAACCCTAATTGTTGTCCCAAGAACCTAAGTACTATTCCCTAAACCTCCTATTTCCCAAAAAACTTGTCAACAACATTCCCAAAACCCCTCATATAATTCCCCCTTCACAGTCCCTCATATATTTTTAACCTTGGTGGCAGAAAACTGAAAACACCATAAATCTCCTACTACTCATCAAGAAAACTCACCCACTAGCAAACATGGAGTCTGATCCTTCATATGACCATGATGAAGAGACATATACTGGAGCAAAGGAATAAGCAGCTTGAGGATCAACAAGTGATTATGGAGTTGCAAAATATTCGGGAGAATCGCCAAGCTGCCCAAAGGAGGAGGGTAGAGGTCACGTCGCTTGAGCAAGAGATCAATGCCAATTGGGAATCATGGCTTGAAAGAGCCAACATCCACTTAGAGAGATTTTTGGAGAAGGCCAACAAGGATAAAGACTTGTTGAGACACATGGCTTTTCATTACATGGTGAGGAACAAAGTTTGCAAGGCGAGAATCAGGAGCTTAAAGGAAAAATTGAAGAAGACATCAAAGAGGCGAAAGGAGCATGATAAACTTTAGCTATTGTTTGAGGCTTCATTTGCCCAACATAGCTCTTGATAGAGAAGACTCAACCCAAATTTCAAAAAATTTGGAGTACTTTTGCATTTTTGAAATTTTTTGGCACAAAAACAGGAATTTCTGCCCTATGCATCGCGCCATGTGGCACTCGCTTTTTCTAGGAGCCTCCAAAGCACAAAAACTCAGGATTTTTGGATTTGGCATGGAAAAATATGCTTTCCTACCAATGGCCAATAAATTTTGACAGGTTTTGAGCCCTCAAAAAGGTAAAAAACACTCAAAAAATGACCTTACTGCCCCTATTTTGACACACAGGAAGCAGTGTTGGGAGAACTGAATTTGGGAGGGGAAAATGGAGGCCAAATTCAAAAATACCACTTGGGTGGAAAGTAGATAGGTAGACCTTTCCCACAAGCACACTTGGAGAAAATTTGGATATCATAAATACCTCCAAAAGTGGGTCTAAACAGACGCTAGGCAAAGAGAATCAGGTGCGGCGCATAGAGAAAATTTTGCCAGTTTGACCAAGTATTGCCCTGTTTTTGCCCAACTTTCACGAGTTTCACTTTTTCACTTGCTTAATGTCAAGTTTTTGATGTAATTTCATGTACATTGATGAATCATGATGTAAATATGTCAAATTTGCACTTATGGAGGTAGATTAATTTGTTAAAATGTTGTTTGAAACTGAATGAATCAGTTCCCTTGTTTCTAGAGGCATGCTGTTCCACTGCCTGATTTGAATTTCTTAATTTAGAATTAGTTGGAAAAGCTCCTAAACATATGAGCTCAACCCCTAGAGGCTAGGATGAGCTATGTTTTTTCTATATTATGTATTTTTTTCAATCATTAGCATGGTTGGACTCTTGAGAAAGCAAGGAGCTTCATTGTACACTCATATCAGTATTTTGGCTAAGGAATTGAGACCATGGTTTGCTGTACTCTTTGGGATCCCTATGGCATTTGTTTTGGTACAGTGATTTCTTATGCATTTGTGAAATTATTCATGTGTTATGTATATCATTTTCCCTCTTATTTCTTCTCAGCTAAAACAAACAAGAGTGTAAGTAGAATACATTGAAATTGCAATGCTCTACTTGAAGTTTGCTTTAGTTTTTGATGTTTTCAACTGTTTGGAGAGGATACATGGCTTATCTTGCCCTCTTCAACTCCTCCTCTATCTGATCCATCCATCTCACTTGATTTAGAGTGCCAAATACAGTTGCCTACCTTGCCCCATTGAGATCCCTACAAGACTGAGCCTCATTCCTTGCACCCAAGATCTACCTTTCCCGTAGAGCCCACAAAACATCATTTTATCCAATCAAACTCCTTTGCACCTATACCTATCCTAATATCAGTAGTTATATCAGTCAATATCAAGCCCTTAGCGATCATAATTTGTTGAGATTGACCCGGAGAGAGCCCTCTCCTGACCTGGTAGGGCTAGCTACCAGGCTGAGCGTGGTTTGATGTTGGCCCTGGATCCTACCTTTTCAGCCTGAGGTAAATCTAGGCTCTAACATGTCTAAAGCATGGAATTTCAAGAAATCAAACATCACTACTATGCATGTAAAGGACTGAAATAAATCTGCTTTGTTCTTTTTATTCTTTTTATGGAAAATCAAGTGTAAACCCTAATCTCTTTTGGTGGTGTGGCAGGTGGCTTAGTGATGTTGGTGGATGGTTGGGAGGTTTAGGAGATGGTTGGAAGGTTTGGGAGACCCTTGGGTGACCTGGTGTGGCTTCCTAGAGGTTTTCCCTCAATTTGGCCTCAAAACAGGCCACTATAGGAAAACCTACAGGATGCACTGGAAACCTACAGGATTCCCTGTATTTCTACAGGATACAACCGAGAGAAAAACAAGAAAGGTCTTGGTGAAAGCAAGGAATGATTATGGATGGATGAAATTGGAAGGTGATTGCTTGCTATGGGGTCTATTTAGATTTCTGAAGCACCTACTCTGCGTCAAACATTTATAATTGCCAAAAATTCATGTAAACAAAAAGAATTGTAACAAGCTAGAAAAGAATAATTTAATGAACTAGTTGTCTACTTCTTGCATGAGGAAAATTTCTAAATTAAATGGAATCATGGATGAGATCTACTATAAGAATGAGGATGGAAGAGATGGTGATTAAATCCTACACTTGCAAAACTGATAAAATGCTGGTTCAAGTACAGTAAACTCTAAATCTTATGAGAAAATGGAAATCTGTCTTTTTGGGGCTGCATAAGAGTCTTTTCCTCAAATCATGATCCATGAGGGAAGAGGTGAGGCAAAGACACCTACTGACAGCTTTGTGGCACTCCTTTTATCCCTTCTAACCTACTATTGAAGTAAATCACAAAAGGAAGCAAACTAATAAATAATCAAATCCACATTACTTGCAATGAAATACTTCTAAAGGAAATTTAACCATGAATCTATGAAACTAAGCCAAGCATACAGATACAAGAAGAGGAGCCTTTGCTGCTACGGTTGGGCCCTAACCCAAGAGCTTAAGCCCTCTGAGTTAACTCAATGATGGATCAAGAAAAATCTCATTTTGATTATCAAAACAGAAAATTACATCAATGTCTTCCACAAGTCTGGAGCTTGAAAATAACTAGTGTTTTTACAACAAAAATTTGAATCCTAATGAGGCTCTAGGCCTCTCTTATACAACTGATGTCCCCAACAACTTCCTTAAATATAGGGAGGCTCAGCTCCTAAACTCAAGATGAACTAACTCTTTGTCTATAACTTGCTTGGTTGCCTTTTGATCTTCATGACTTGGCTGATTGCACTCTGCGCTGGTGTGATTAATGGAGGAATATTCGAATGGGGTGGAGTAAATGAGGAGGATTTACCTCCTACAATCTCTCTCCCTTGTCCTATTCAAGTTTCAAACCTTAGTCTTTCCAACATTCCTTGATTTTATCTTCCAAACCTGCAGTCAATGCATATTAGTCCAATAGGCATAATATCTCACTTTAACTCATCTCATTCAACAAAATATAATCAAAACATGTAATAAATTGTGAGAAGAGTTTATTTGACTAGCTAGGATATGAATTAAGGCCCATATAATTACCCAATGATGAGGCTCATCAGGATATTTTCATTTGTTTGTATCTTATAAATAGACACAATGGGTCAAATGGTTACCACTGGCTGAATGGTGGTATAACACTTCCTTCCATACTGCAACAAAAAGGATCCCATTTATGGTACTTTATGGATATCATCCACCATCCGTAACATCATATTTAAGAGAAAATTCTAAGGTTCAAGCAGTGGAATATCACATCAAGCATCAACAACAAGTTCTCCAACTCTTAAAGCATAGCCTCACTTTGGCGCAAAATAGAATGAAACAATAGGTAGATCAACATTGCAGTGAAAGAAGTTTTGATGTAGGTGACTGGATATTTCTACGGCTACAACCATATAAACAAAAGTCCTTCAAGCAAGCTAAGAAGGATAATAAATTATCACCAAAATATTATGGTCTGCACAAGGTGTTGCAAAATATTGGTACTATGGCATACAAATTGGAGCTTCCTACAGCTTCCCGAGTGCACCTAATTTTCCATGTTTCATGCCTAAAGACGGTTACAAGTGAAAAGCTCCTAGTTCAAACAATATTGCCAAAAATTGACGAGGAAGGAAAAATTATATTGGAACTTGAAGCAAGAACTTGACAGCTATGAAATCGATCAATTTCGGAGTATCTCATCAAGTGGAAGAGCTTACCCGCTGAAGATTCCAGTCGGGAGGATTAGAATTTTGTACAAAAGCATCCAAAACTACTCAAGCGTTGAGGACAACACTTTTTTTAAGGAGAGGGGCATGTTAGGTCCCTATAATACTAGTGATTCCCACATTACTATTGTCATTGTATCCCTTATTGTTATTATATGCCCGTATTGTCCCCATATTGTTATTGTTGTGGCCCATAGAAGCACACTAATGTTATTGTTGTTTCCTTATATTATTATTATTATGTCGGCTTTGATTATATTGTGACCCCTTAGAATCTTATAAATAAAAAGGAGGTTTTGTCATTTGTATCATCCAAGAATTGTTCATTTGTGTAATGTAAAGGAGGTTGCCCCCTCGAAGAGGCTGATTTTGAAGTTGTTGATCTATCTTTTCTATTTTGTGAGTTGGTTGCATAACAAGTATTGCGAGAGCTATATTGGGCAATGAGAGTGTTGCGATGACTTGGTGTGAGACGAAACTAGGTGGGGGATATAAGAAGGTTGAATGAGTAATGGAGTTAGGTATGAATTTTGGATTGGTAACAACATCGTTGTTAGTATCCAGTGTTGGTTCCTAACTTTGGGTGGTGTTTGGTGAGGTCATCATGCACATCGGTGCTCTGATGTGTGGAAAAAGTTCCTATAGCATCGGAGGATATCATGGGAATGTTATTAGGAGTGTTGATGGCTTCAACTGGCCCAGGCTCAGCTCAAAGTAAGTAGTGATCAACTCATGGGAGGAAGAGACTAAGGGAAACACATTGTCAGGTGTGGGTAAGGTTGCATTCTCGTAGTATGTGATCGATAGTGATGATCTTTCCATCCTTGGGGAACATCATTATTTTGAACACCGATGAGGCGATTGTGAGCATTTTGTATATATAGCTTTGGCCTAGTAGGATCTTGTAATACAATTGGGCTTCTAGTACTTTGATGTCTATTAACACAGTTTTTCCAGCCAACTTAATTTCCATGCTAGGGTATAGACCAATGGGAGCAGAAGGGTGTCTGTCGTATGCTCTAAGCATATTGTCAGAAGGCTTGAGTTCGAGGGGTCCTAGTTTCTTCCAAATGGATTTGGACATGATACATGTGGAATCCCCTTCGTCAACAATGAAATGATAAATGTTGATGTTTTGGATTGAGACTAAGATTTGGAAAGAAACGGTTGATGATAGCCGTGGAGTAGCTTTATCCAAGTCGAAGACCATTAGGTGAGAATTAGATGGGTCAATTTTGCCTAGAGAGGAAAGTAATGGTTTTCATTGGGTTGGGCATGTTTGTAGGACTTCTAATGCTGACATAGCCGATGGTGATTGTACGAAGTCATTAAGTATGCTATAGCTATGAGCAGCTTTTGAGTTCTGTCATGCACGACGTAAAGGTCCTTTGACCATTTTAGGAATAGATTCTACAGAAGGTAGATGAATGGTCCATTACCTTGTAGGTATTCTTGTAGCCTACATGGATGGATTGGGCTCTAGGGGAGCTTCATAATTTTTGTTTCATGTTTGTAGGAGGATATCCTCTCCTATCATGAAAATATCATGGTTATTATAGTTATGGGGGTTCCCTCCAAATGGGTGAGGGTGGGGAGTTTATTTCTAAGTTTTAACTACCCCTTGATGGGGGAAGGGGTCTTTCATTATAGCTGTTTGTTGACTTCCTTTCTCCTTACTATATTGTATCCTTTTTAAGTTAGGAATTTGAGGATAGTGGTGGGTATAATGATCGTATTCCCCATAGATAGCACATGAATGATTAGTTCGTAGACTTGTGTTTTTGCCTTGTTTATGTGGGTTATTGTTGGTTGTTCCTTGGTTTTGATTCTAGTTGGGGTTGCCCCTTCCCGTTGCCCATTGGGGTTGTCGTTGGTTGCTGCCCCCCTATTTATGTTCTCCCTTTGGCTTACATTTTGGTTTTTTCTTAGCAACATTTGAAGGATTAGTTGAATTCAATTGTTCCTCTGGCTATTGTTGTGAAGCTAGAGAAGGTTGCACTAGATTCACCCTTGCATTATTTTTCATTAGTGGGTTATTTTGTTATTGTGCTCGGAAAGGAGAATATTGGTTTCCTTGTCCCTGATTAATGTATGGATTTTGGGAAGAGGACATCAAGTTTGTATTCCTAGAGGAGTATTGGTTTCCTTGTGTGGGAGGATATGAACCCCCTTGAAGGGGCTAATATTGGTTAACCCTGTTGACCATATTCTGCATAGGTGTGGGTTGACCATGATAATACCCTGTATGTTGCAATGATGGTGCATTTTTCATAGCATCCAATGATTGGCCATTGAACGAATATCTAGGGTATTGGTAGTTATTGTTTTGTTTATTTTGGGATATGGACCTAATTAATCCATCAACAGCATTGGATGCGCTCGAGATCTCTTTATAAGTTTGTAGGTGTGGGGTGTTTGGAAGCACATGATAAATGTACATGGACTGGGTATAGATAAGCTCCATCTATTGAGCTTTACAAATGGCTTCTTTCTCAGTGTTCGGGGATGAATTTTCCATGTCATTAGAGATTTCAGATGTGAGGGATCTCAGGAATAAGTCCAAGACAACTTTATCTTCAAAATGGGTTTTATACATGCTAAAATGTTTTCGCCATTCATGGATATGATCTGAGATGTGGGTAGAAGATGTTTGTTTAAAGTGGGTGAGGATTTCCAGACCCGAATCATGGTAGACCAAGATCTAGAAGAAGGTGAGGAAAGTTGTAGATAAAGAGTTAAAGTTTTCGTGAGACGCAGAAGGCTGGTCAACATATCTTTTGCTGAAGGTCCAGTTAGGGTGCATTGAAATAGTCGTAATCTAATAGTATCGTTGGTGATACTATTATATGAACACTACATGTGAAAAGTCATGACATGGTTTCCTAGGTCTTCACCATGTTTTCCTTCGAATTTTGGAATATCTGAAAGGAGCTTGGTGGGCATAGTCGGCCAATTTTGGCCATGGGAAATCAAGTCATTGGTTAGATTGCTTAAATCCAGTAAGTTTAGTGAAGCTAAGAATGGGATTTGTGTGTTACCTACCATCATAAAATTATTTTGGACAACTATATGCAAAGGGGTCCTCTTTGGGGAAGTCTTAGGGGAACTACCATGATGGGTTTCTCAGGGACTGTCCGAAGGAGTGGTGTGTGGGCTCCCAAAGGGGGTAGCAAGTGGGGACCCTTCTGGAGTGGTGAAGGGTGTACTTTGCTAAGGAGGGGTTATGAGAAAAGATTCACCAATAAAGGAATATCCAATAATGGTGTTTGTGTGAGGTCCTCTACACCTAAATGGAAAGAGTCCTGGCACACCTCACGGTAATGGGGGGAGGTTTAAAAAACATCTAGATTGATGGGGAGCTGTGGGGACCCCTATTGTGTCGGTTAGAGTGTGTTCTAGTTTGTGTATGGTGAGGGAAGGAGATAAGTATCAATACAATATGTTCACATACATAAAACAAAGAGAAAATATAAATGGTTTATTTTCCTTTTATAATTAAACTATGTGATCAAGCAAACAAGAAAAAGGTTTTTGTTCGGTGCGTAGGATTAAAAATCCTATTTAGACCTAATATTCCTTTCCACTCTCCAAGTAACTAGGCCTTGTGAAGATATCTTATGATGGGTCATAGGGCAATGTACCTAAAGAACTAGTAATGCCTTCCAGCAGCCAAAGAATCAACCAAGGTAATGGTAATGAGGCTCAAGTGTTGCCTGCACCGTCACCTATAGGGAAAGGATTCCCTATATTTTGGCTACTAAAGTACCTTCGCCCCACGTGAGCATTCAAATCTTTAGCTTATTGGTAATCAATTACTAGTACCAAGAACTAGATGGATCAGGTAGCCCCAAAGAGCACCGCACATACTAGACCTAAGCCAAACCCCCTCTAAATCAGGTCTTTGTGATGTTCAAGTATTATTTTCCATGGGATGATTGAAGGATTTTAAGCTCCCTAAAAATTCAACAAATATGTTTCAAAGGTGTAACATGTCCATGAAAGCTTATGGGATGCCTACCCCCAATGGTCCTAACCTGAACTATAAATTTTTTGGTGGCCCCTTTGGGGAAACTTAGTTGGTTCAAGTTAAGGTTATTTTTAAGGGGTCTTAATTCACTTATGGAGTGATTTTGTAAGCCAAAATAGAAGTACCCAAAACTCCAAAACTAGATGCCCTTGAGTAAAAAGCGTATGGAAACTTAGTGCGTGATGAAAATGATCATACAAAGTGTGATAAGATGCGGATATGCAATAATCCTTCACAATATTCTTCTAATTACACTAAGTGTTGATTTTTCCTTACATGGAAAAAATAAATATATTGTCGATGATTTGCCACTTACTTTTTTCATATTAAACATTGTGGAGTTTAACAAGGGTGATGGACATTCAAATGTTTTCGAGAAAGTTTTCATATGTCAGCCCAGATTCGTCTAAGAGACGCAAGGGACACTGACATTCTTACTTTCTCTAATAACATTTGTTCCTAGTCCCCAAAAAATGATGAGTTAAATGCTTTGGTTGGTAGTAAGATTTTTGGATGATGGGCCACTTACTTCATTACTAATTAAGCTATGTGATTTGCAGAAATTTTAGCAAAATAGTTTGAAAAACATGTGTGGAATTTGGCCACTTACTTTTTCTCCCTAATTAATCTATGTGTGTATTTTCAAATGAAAAATACTCTAATTTCTCCACAGATTGAGGTTAGTAAAGCAATCAGGGGTATTAAACAGAAAATATAGAATGTAGAGGTGAAAGAAATTTACTAAAGGCTATAAATCACCTGAGAAAAGAGAAAAATACAAGGCTTCATTTTTCTTTTGGTTGACCGCGAGTTTAGCTACACATAGACGTGTGCACATGTTTGTCTGGGAAAAAGTTGTGCGGGCAAGAAAGAACAAGAAAATTTTCACTTCTGCGGATTCAAAACAAATCCTTAGGGTCTGTAAAAATTCCAAAGAGGTGTTGAGTGCCTTGTAGGATGGTTGTGCAGAGATAAGTTCTTGCAAAAACAATCTTTAGATTAATGAAAAGAAAACAATATGGTTGTCATTCCCATGGTAGTGTTTTTGTGGCAATGGTGTACCAAAAGACACCTCCTTACCATCTAATTGTTCCATGCAAAGGATCATAGATATAAGTAGTGCTATTAGTGCATAGAATTAAATAAACACAACATTGGAAATAGTGGAAACAATTCATACATAAGCATAAACTAAACAAAGAGGTAAATACACAAACAATGCTCAAATGGAGCAAACAAATCAATAAGGTAATAGAAAAAGATCCATTTATTGACTGTTGGTAGTAGAGGTTGAATACAATAAATGAATTTTAGACACTTGAAGATAATTATTTGAGCTATGGTTCTTAAAAATCCTCAGCAAGGGGGTTTTTTTCCTCAATCTCTTTGCAAGTTTCTCCTCTCTCTAAAAAAAGTATGAAGACTTGCCAATGGTGTATTCCTCTTTTCTCATTAGGATGATGGATTTCTTAGAAGCAATATGGCCAACATGCTAGTGCTCTTCCCATCCTTGGCTTAAATAATGTAATGGTGGTTTTCTCTAATAGAAATTTGTCTAACACAACAATGTCTCATATTTTGGCTCTCCCTTGGCCTATTTATATAGAATTTTTTGAATCCATCTTCCCCCTCTTGGTTCATGCATGATAATGACACATGAGTAGGACAAGATGATTCCATTGAGGGTTGCATATCTTCAAGGCCACTCAAATTCGGCTTTACTGGATTGAGCTCATGTCAGAGAATCGACCCCAAGTGGGTAGAGTGGTCCAGGATCGTTGAGTCATCATTTTCTGCAACCGCATGACTTTTGAAGGGTATTTCACGTGCGTGCATTTATCGAAGAAATAGCCACACGACATCAATTATTTTTTCTCTATAAACTTTGGATCTTAGGAGAACTTTGATTTTTTAAACTTCATGATGTATTTAATTGGAATATGTTCACTTTTGCATTCTGTTGGATACCTTTTAGTGTATGCTAGATTGTGCTAACATGTGTACGATTTTCTGGTGTTAACAAATAGTATCATTCATGATGCCTATGGAAGCAGACTCACTCTCTATGAAGTAGTATGACCACTAGGTATCTTGCAGGGTCTCATCAAGTGAATTTAAATGAGCTTAAAACTATTTGAATTTTTGATGCATTTATGGTGCCTCGATGATCCTATAAACAACACGGTTGTGTAAGTCTCATTGACACTTTTAAAATTTGAAACTAGGGCCACATTCCACTTTGGACAACTCATTTGATGGAAATGGTGATTGCTTTGAATTTCTCCTTTCGAGAGGACCAAAATCAACCTAAATATAATCAAATTTGGATAAGGGAAAGTATATTTTTGAATTATGTGCCCACATGAATATATTTGATTAGGTCATCCCTAAAGGAAATTGCACACCCTTGGAAGGCTATAAATAAATTGACCTCAACCTCATTGGGAAAATTATCTTTGATCATTTTTCTTTCTAGTTTTTGGCTTACACAGGTAAGAAATAGATCCACAGAGGAATGGGTTCACATGAACGTTAAATTGCAGGGCCCGAAGCTTTCATCTTTGTATTAGGGTTTTGGGCCTTAGTCGCAGGCATGCCATATAGAAAGATCGGCTATAGTCTCTCGTTTGCCAGCAAATCTATGCAAATGAAACCTTTTAATTGCTCACACAACATGTCCTCCATGTGACTAGAAACTAGGATTTGTTTTTCCATTTGTTCAATTTTTTCGCTTGTCGACCGCAGTTTTCAGCAGTTGACCATAGACAATCATAGTTCATTACAGGTTTCTGAATTAGGGTTTTCAATATTAGCATGGTTCTCATGGATATTGTTTATTTGATTTTTGATGGATAGTTGTAGGGATGAATATATGGATCATTGTAATCTCTTTTGTTGAAGCATAACACATAAGACACATATACACAGAGATTTCACACTGGATCTCAAAATCAAGACTACCAGCTTGATTTTTTATTATATTCCTTTCAATGTTACAATACATATTTATACATGCCAAAGCATCCAATACC
>APFE030716520.1:0-25135 GCA_000404065.3 Pinus taeda | reverse complement strand
ATATATAATGTTTTAATAAATAAAACTATTGAGCATTAGGATGTGTTTTCATATAAATGTAAAACCAAAAAAATAAAATGTTTTTAGTCATTTAATTATTTATAAATGGAGTTGGTTAAACATAAATGTTGTCATCCATAAATGGAGTCACTAATATACTTATTAGTAAGTGAAAAATTGTCTACCTGTAAGTAGTTTGCATTAAAATATTCTGGAGAGTGTAAGAAGTAGGCACATGGGGCGATTCTGAGAATTGCCCTCGCCTCGCCACCCCACAAAAGTATGCAAGTTATGTGATTACAGTGATTAATCTCACAGCATCAAATCACATAACTTGCATGGTTTTGCAGGGTGGCCCACAAAAGTATGCAAGTTATGTGATTACAGTGATTAATCTCGCAGCATCAAATCACATAACTTGCATGCTTTTGCAGGGTGGCTGGGCTAGGGCGATTCTCAGAATTGCCCCATGTGCCCACTTCTTACAAACTTCTTACATTCACTGCAGAAAAAATCTCACTTACTAATAACTGACTCCATTTATAGATAACAACATTTATGTTTAACCAACTCCACTTATAAATAATTAAATGACTAAAAAACAATTTATTTCTTGGTTTTACATTTACATGAAAACACATCCTAATGCCCAACAGTTTTATTTATTAAAACATAACACACACACACACACATATATATATATATTAGATGTACTTTTGCACTTTATAAAATTGAAACATTATATCTATATGCATATATATATTAGATGTACTATTACACTTTATAGTGTTTGGAAAAACATATGAAGATATGCAATCCATAAATATATAAAAGGACAAAGCAAACAACATGGACATTTGTTTCATATTATTATTATTATGCAAATTCCCAAGAAAAATGAATATATCCTATTAAAAGTAAATGTTGGAAAATTTGAAATCAAGTAAATTGTTATTTTTTCTGATTTCACTAATTTAACTGGTTTTCATTTTTTTGGGAATTTGCATAATAATAATATGAAACAAATGTCTCATGTTGTTTGCTTTGTCCCTTTAGATATTTACGCATTACATCTCTTCATATGATTTTCCAAAGACTGTAAAGTGCAAAATACATCTATAATATATATGTAATTATAAATATTTATATAATATATATAATTATATTATGTTTAATAAATAAAAATTGTTGGGCATAGGATATGTTTTCATGTAAAATGTTATATTATAAATAAAACCAAAAAATAATAGTTTTTGCATTTTCATTTAATTATTTATAAGTGGAGTTAGTTAAACATAAATGTTGTTATCCATAAATGGAGTCAGTTATAAGTAAGTTCTGCGTATAATAAGTTTGCATTAAAATATTCTGGACAGTGTAAGAAGTGGGCACATGGGGTGATTCTCAGAATCACTCTTGCCTTGCCACCCTGCAAAAGCATGCAAGTTATGTGATTACAATAATTAATCTTGCAGCATCAAATCACATAACTTGCATGCTTTTGTGGGGGTGGCTGGGCTAGGGCGATCGCCCCATGTGCCAACTTCTTACAAACTTCTTACATTCTCCGCAGAAAATTTCTCACTTACTAATAACTGACTCCATTTATGGATAACAACATTTCTGTTTAACCAACTCCACTTATAAATAATTAAATGACCTGAAAACAATTTTTTTTTGGTTTTACATTTACATGAAAACACATTTTAATGCCCAAGAGTTTTATTTATTAAAACATAATATATATATATATATATAATATATTATATATATATATATATATTACTTTTCCTTTACAGCTTTGGAAAACATATGAAGAGAGCATGCGTAAGATATAAAAAGACAAAGCAACAGACATGGGACTTTGTTTCATTATTATCATGCAAATTCCCCCCAAAAAAGATGAAAACTAATTAAATTAGTGAAATTAAAATAAATAAATTGTTATTTATTTTTTTTTTCTCGGTAAAACTAGCTATTCTATTATAATGTATTTACAGGAAAAATTACAAGCAGGAGAACAGTACTTCCATGGCCACCAGTGGCACATTGGGTATCCTGGGATTGACACAGTAGCTCCCTCGCAGGGGAAGCACCGACAAAATTATCTAATTCCCCCCAAAAGTGACAGAGGCTGAGGCCAATACTACTTGACGCGCAACATAACATAACAATCCACATAGGGGCACCTTTCAAAATTCGACTGTGAGTCGCCATACACAGGACAGACTGAAACTAAACATGCTTGACAGACTGACTGACCAAGATAAGACCAGAAGAAAAATTGCAGGTGAACAAACAAAGTGACCTTAGTTGTAGACTCGAGCAGAAAGAAAAAGGTGGGAGCTAGAGCGTGCGCCAGGGGTTCAGTCGTTGCCAAGACGTTTGTCGCCGAGCCCATTGCCACCGAGACCTTCGCCACCAAGACCTTCGCCACCGAGACCATTGCCGCCGAGACCTTCGCCACTGAGAGCTTTGTCTTCAATACCAGCACCTCCGAGATCCCCGTCCCCAGGACTTGTTTCCTCCACAATGGTGCACTATCCCATGCCCTCTGGGACTCCTTCCCACATGGCAGCCCACCTAGCCTCTGCTGAGTCTTGAGTCTTCTACTCCTGAGGTTGGATGGGGCCATCCTTAATCTCCTTCCCATGCGTAATTGGCGGTTGCAGAGCAGGGCATTCCATACCAATGCCATCTGTGGGTGGATTCCCCATTCCAGGAGGTGTTCCACTGTCATCTCCCTCAGGAGCAGCGGTGAAGAGGACGGAGATGTGTGCATTAATCCCTTCGTTGCTCTTGGAGCTGCCCAGGGTGAAAACGACCGAGCCAAACGGTGGAAGAGCTGGCTCTCCCTCGCTGGAGCTGCCCACCTCCATGAATTGCCCAATTTGGAGGGGCCGAGCCCTTGCTCTCCTGTAGCAATAACAACAGTAGCAATGGTGATGCTCATTCACTACCGGAGGGCGAGAGGATGAGCCTCTCCCAGAGCCTCTACCAGAGCCTCTTCTACAGGGTTGGCGTTCCCGTAGTCTTGCCATGAACCCACCCCCAAATTCTCTGAAATCCTGTGATGTATTTCGTCCCCAGCAACCGACCTGAACTCGCCACCACTTCCTCCCAAATGTGGAAATCTCAGAGAGATCAGAACCCACCTTCGAGCCACGAAGAACCAGAAATACAGGTTGAAGTGGCAGCGAGTCCCCCTTCCTCTGCGACTGCACTTTCTTGGAGAGCCCCGGTAGCTGGAGCTCTTCCAATTCTCCTTCACAATGATCTTTCTTCTGCCTGTCTGAGCCATGAATACCATTCACATACCCTCGGTGGACGCGCTCCTTAACTGCACACTGCCTCGCCATAAATTCACAGTAGTCTGCCATGAACGCCCAAGCCTCGACCTTAGCGGGATTAGCATTTTGACAGCGATCCATTAGCCTTAAATGCTTCCACGGGGCGGCACATGCAGGTCATGTGGCCCATTCCTGGGTGGCAAGATATCACCCACATCCGGGGAATAAATTGTTATTTATTGAAATCAAGTAAATTGTTATTTATTTTAATTTCACTAATTTAATTACTTTTCATCTTTTTTTTGGGAATTTGCATGATAATAATATGAAACAAATGTCCCATGTTTGCTTTGTCCTTTTATATATTTACGCATTGCATCTCTTCATATGTTTTTGCAAAGACTGTAAAGTACGTGTGTATGTATATTATATATATATATATTATATATATATTATTATATATTATATAATGATATTTTATTGTCTTAGTGTGTTTTCATGTAAATGTAAAACAAAAAAATAAATTGTTTTTTAGTCATTTAATTATTTATAAGTGGAGTTGGTTAAACATAAATTTTGTTATTCATAAATGGAGTCAATTATTAGTAAGTGAGAAATTTTCTGCGTGTAAGAAGTTTGCATGAAAATATTCTGAAGTGTAGGAAGTGGGCACATTGGGAGATTCTGAGAATTGTCTTTGCCCCACCACCCCTCAAAACCATGCAAGTTATGTGATTACAGTGATTAATCTCGCAACATCAAATCACATAACTTGCATGCTTTTGCGGGGTCGCAGGCCTAGGGCGATTCTAAAAATTGCCCCATGTGCTCACTTCTTACAAACTTCTTACATTAAAATTTATAATTTCTCACTTACTAATAACTGACTCCATTTATGGATTGCAACATTTATGTTTAACCAACTCCACTTATAAATAATTAAATGACCAAAAACCAATTTAGTTTTTGGTTTTCCATTTACATGAAAACACATCCTAATGCCCAACTAGCCTTTTTCAAAAAAATATTATAAATATGTAGCCAACTCCTTCATCGTAATCCAAAGTCAAATTGAGGTAATCAATTTCTATTCTTTCTTTACGTTTCGATGTAATTGTACATCCTAATTCCCAACTAGCCTTTCTCAAAAACATATTATAAATATGTAGCCAACTCCTTCATCGTAATCAAAAGTCAAATTGAGGTAATCAATTCATATTCTTTCTTTACGTTTCGATGTAATTGTAACTATTCTGGTCTACCATATTCTTTTTTTCTGTTTCCAAAATGTAATTGTATTGAGGTAATCAATTTCTATTCTTTCTTTAGGTTTGGATGTAATTGTAACTGTTCTGGTCTACCATATTCTTTTTTTCTGTTTCCAAAATGTAATTGTAGTCCTTTTTTGGACAAAATTCGCTTCTCGAGGTGATTTAACATACTTAAAGTAAAAAAAATCTTACCATTTTAAAAGCTACACTTTTTTTTCCCTGGTGTTCTTTACCTTTTTAATCTTTATCTTTATTTTCTTGGGGTTAATTAAAAAAGAACACACAAAAACAAAACTTACAAACAAAAAACCTAGCTATATAGCCAAACTATTTGGCTTTATGGTTTATAAGTTTGTAACTTCTAAGTGGCAGTTACATAGTACACACTGCTGGTCACATTACTGCAGCAACTTGTATCCATGTTATCTCATGTGTTGTGTTAGTGTTATATGGTTTAGAGTTTTTTAAGTATATTTTGTTGGTTGAATTTATTTATAAGTTGGTAGGAATTTGTTAAAATCACAAATTTCAACTGTGAATTTTTAGTTAAAAGGTTTTAAATTTTTAGTTAAGAAGTTTTAAGGATTTTTTAAAGTGTTGAATCTATATATAGTTAAGGATTATATTTTAAATAATGAATGATCATGATTTGACCAAAAATGATTTCTTTGACTACATAATAGTTAACCAAAGTCCTTTATCCAACTTTTTTGTTGCCGCCAATTTACTAACTTGCATGAACGTCTTAATGGAAAAGAAACATGCATGAATGTTCTAGTTCATAATTACATTCCCATTGGAGATGCATAAAAGGAAATAGTTATGCTTCTATTCTCAAACATATTATCATAATTTGTAATCTTACAGGTGTGTTACATGTGTGTTATATATTGTGATCGTGAGTTATAATTGTGAGTTTCTAGATTACTATCTTTAGCTAATCAAATCCACTTTCTTAGAGCATGAATAGGCCTAGTGGTTAAGAGCATGTGTTTCCTCCTAAGAGGTCATAGGTTCAAAAACTAGAAGGGGTTAGAGTAGGTATGACTTCATAGCCATAATAATCAAATCATTGCGTGGAGATGGGTATCTTGTCCCACAAACAAGGGGGTCTCATACGCCAATTTGGTGTTTGGCTTGGCTATGACTTTAAAATTGGATAATAATAATAATTAGGATATAGATTGTTAGAAATTCATAATCTATAAGGGTGAAGGCATGGAGATGGGTTACACTTTTTGGCAAGAGATGGCACATTTGGGTGGAAAAATGATTGTTCGATTGAGCCCTTTTTAATTACTCAATCGAGACATTTGAGCACTTAAATAATGTAATCCAATGTTATTTATGAGCTTGATTTAGCCATGTCCTTGCGGCAGTCAAATGAAGGAGATTGGTTTTTGGATTTATTTTCTGGCTTAGGTAAGTTTTATTATATGGAATTGAATTTCAATATGTTATTTATTAATTTATATGTCACTGTATTAATTTACTTCATTATTTATTTTGTGCTTGATAATTAGGTACAACACTAGCATGTTTCCTTCAAAAAGGAAGAAATTGCATTGCCATTGAAAAATATCCAATACAGTGCCATTTTATTTAGCAAAGAATTAATGCTCTTCAATTTCTTCCATCCAGATGCAATAAAAGAAATTGTGTTGAAGAAAAGGGACTTTAGTGAGTCACATCGAAAAAGGAAAAGAAACTCCAACCACCATTACACGGAATGATTGGAAAGGCATACATTGGGAGATTTGCAAACATCAAAGATCCATTAGATGTGGAAAATGAGAAAAATGAAGCAGAAAATATTGTGAAAGAAGACAATGATGAAACTCAAGAGAATGAAGAGTTTGGATTACGTGACATTGTTGATTACATTTAAGTTATGCTTGGAATCAAGCTCATTTTTGGAAACTATTAATTAGTTATACTTGTAATGTTTTGACTTTGACATTTTATGAGAAGAATAAGCACTCAATTAAGATTGTTATGTGTTCAATATTTGCATTATGTGATTTTCGCATTCATTTTTATGTTAATCATTATTTTTTGAAAAAAACTGTGATTATTATTATTTTTTGACATGAAATTCATTAAAAACTATTATTTAACCATTTTTAGTTAAAATTTTCCTATAAAAATTGTGATTTTGACATGTCATCTCTAACAAAAATTACAAAAAAATTATCAAAACGTGTAGTTTTTTAGTTATATTTATGTTAAAAATGGTTATTTTTTTGTCAATTGTTAAAAATTATTGTTTTTTAGAGACAATTATTTCAAGTGGATTGAAATATTAATTAATGATGTATAAATATGTAGAATATCGAAAATTCAAAATATCGACCTTCTTCTTTAAATATGCAAAACAATAAAAACCTCACTACAAAAAAAAATATATATGAAGAAGAAGGCCAATTCAAAAAATATTAAATTTAGAAAATAATTATTTACATTTCATACATCAGAAAATTTAAACCCAAAAAATAGGTCTTTTAAAAAAATGGCTTGATGCAGAATTACCACTTTTTTAAATAAGCATGAAAATCACTACCATTATAAAATGTAATGTACATAAAAAATTTAAAGTGCCAAAAACTATGCGCTAAAAAAGACGTGTATTCTGCATCACCCATTTTCGAAATCGGGTCACTTTTTTGCTATCTCTACAAAACGGGTAACAGTATCAGTTCCTGTTTGCAAGTTTACATTGTTGGGTGTAAAATTTGATTATGAAAAATAAATATGATGCTGTCTTGAGAGGGAGCTTCAAATCGCACCAAAAGAAGGGCTTTTAGCTCCAAAAGAGGAACCTCAAGAAGTTGTGGAGAAACCACAAATTGAGGAGTAGAAAGTGGAGACAACCACTTAAGCAGAAGCATCTAGAGAAGGTGGAAAAAGGACCAAGGAAGCTGAGAGACTTGTGCAGGATGCAAGGGAGAATGTGGGTGCTCCTTTAAATCAACACAGGAAAAAAGGGTCACTAGATTGATACATTGGCTACATGGCTCTAATGACTGAGCTTGTAGATATTGAGCCATCATATTTCGAGGAAGAAGTAGAGTAAAAACCTGTATATGTTGATGCAATGGTGGAGGAATACAAATCCATTGTAAAGAACAGTCTTTGGGAAGTGGTCCTAAGAATAACAGATAAATCAGTTATGGGTTCACAACGAATCTTCAAGGTAAAACATGCAGCATATGGAAGCATAGAAAAGTACAAGCTCATATTTTTGGCCAAGGGGTACTCTCAAGTTGAGGTGATTTATTATGAGGAGACCTTTTCTCTTATAGTAAGTTACTCATCCATTAGATCAATTATTGCTCTGGCTGCACAGATGGGGTGGAAGATCCACTAGATGGGTGTAAAAATAACATTCCTCAATGGAATTATTGAGGAGGAGATGTACATCGAGAAACTAGAAGGCTTCGAGACTTTTGATCGAGGTGTAGACTCAAGCAAGCGTCATACGGTCTCAAACAAGCACCTCGTGCTTGGTACACCAAGATTGATAATTATCTCACTGATTTGGGCTTCACCAAAAGTGAAGTGGGTGAAAACCTATAGCATATCTTGGTAGAAGGTAATTTGTTGATTATTGTCTTATATGTCGATGACTTGATTTTAAATGGTGATGAACAAATGATTAGATCTTGCGAGGAAGACTTTGCAAGGGAGTTTGAAATGAAGGACATGGGTCTCATGCAGTACTTCCTCGAATTGGAAGTATGGCAAGATGATGGGGAACTATTTGTGTCTCAAGACAAGTACGCAAATGAGATACTACAGAGATTCCAAATGGAAAGTTGCAAACCCCTGGAGACACCTCTAGTGACCAACTGGAGGAAGGAGGATGCCACTTTAGGTGAGGAAGTGGGTGCTACCGTTTATCGACATCAAGTGGGTTCACTGATGTATCTTGTGAACACAAGATCAAATATGTGCTTTACAATCAACCAGCTGAGCCAAACTATGGTTAGGCCAACCAAATTATTTTGGAAGAAAAGTAAGCATGTTTTACGGTACCTTAGAGGCACTACCCAATTTGGACAATGATACAGACAAACATAGGGAATGAAGTTGCGTGGCTTCACACATGCAGATTGGGTGGGGAGTCCATCAAACCAAAAGAGTACATTAGGTAAAAAATTTAGTGTTGGTTCCACAACGGTTCCTTGGTACATCTAGAAGAAAATATTTGCGGTGCTCAGCTCCGCATAAGCAGAATAAATGGTTGCAAGTGAAGCAACATGTGAGGCAATTTGGATGAGAAAGATACTTGTTTGATTGTTTGGTCAGATGATGGATCCAACTATGATATACTGTGATAATCAGAGGCATCAAGTTCTCTGAGAATCTCGTTTTTCACGATTGATCCAAGCTTGTAAATATCTGGTATCACCATTTACGGGATTGTGTACAGAGGTGGATAATGATGTTGCATTGCATTTTGATAGAAGAACAAGACACTGAAATTTTGACAAAAGGCCTTGTCAAGAGGGAATTTCGAGGTCCACAGGTGCACGATAAGGGTGGTTAATAATCCCTTTCTTGCTAAGAGGGAGCGTTGAAAAATGAAGCAAGAAATTATCAATTTGATTTTACCTTGATTAACCACTCTGGCTTATTCACTTATTTGATCCCGATGATGAACCAAAAAGGTTGGTTCGAAACGCCAATTACAAAAAACATGAATGTGATGACTCTGGAAGATATCACCACACAAAATATAGATCGCAGAAGCCTCAAATCCATAATTTTCAACCTATAAGGGAGGGAGAAATCACAAGAAGTTCGTGCATTAGAACGATCTAGAGCACATATTGCAAAGAAGAAGTCAGACCTTACCTTTATTCTAACTTTTAGCTCTATCCATTCCCATCCCAGCCCTCTTTTCTATTTATTACCCTATTCATCTCTGACTTATTCACTCATTTGATCTTGGTGATGAACCACAGAGGTTGGTTCGAAATGCCGATTACAAAAAACATGAATGTGATCTCCAAAAGACATCACCACACAAAATACAAATCACAGAAGCCTCAAATCCATAATTTTCAACCTATATGGGAGGGAGAAATCACAAGAAGTTCGTGCATTAGAACGATCTAGAGCACATATTGCAAAGAAGAAGTCAAACCTTACCTTTCTTCTAAATTGTTGGCTCCATCCATTCCCATCCCTCTCCTCTATTTATTACCCTATTCATCTCTAACTTATTCACTCATTTGATATTGATGATGAACCACAAAGGTTGGCTCGAAACGTCGATTACAAAAAACATGATTGGGATGACTCTAGAAGACATCACCACACAAAATACAGATCACAGAAGACTCAAATCTATAAATTGAGAATATTCGAATTTCCACATCAACAGAAAACTTGGATGTAGTTAACTTGTGTGACATGGCTTGTGTCACCCAGTTTAATCAGTAAATTTGAGTTGGAGGAGTTAGAGTTCACTAAGCATGTGTGATTGCTAATTTGTGGCAATCAAGGTCAAGTATCTAAAGTTGTTTTCAGTTAAATTAGTTCCAACTGTTGGAGGAACTAGTGGAAGGTCAGTTAAGTAGTATGAATTTAGTCAAACTCAGTGATCATCCAATTAATTGATCAATTAGCCCAAAATAGCTACTGCATGTAGAGAATTCGAGTTCCCAAGGCTTGGTGGAGATTCCAAGGCAGTGTAACATCAGTTGTAGACTAGTCTTGAGTGTACATATATTACATGTAGTGATATGACCGGCCATAAGGAATTGTGCAATCAATTTGAGGAATTTCCTGAATAATAGGAGCCTAATTCCTCAAAGAAACAATGCAAATAAAGAGGAGCTCAAGCAGAGGTGGAAATTGACTAAGTCTAGGTGAGAGCTTCTCAGTGAGTAGAGAGATAGGTTATGCATTTGCAAGTTGTCCTCAGTTGAGCAAAGAAATTGTAATACATCTCTATTTAGTTGATTAATGCAAGCAAATATTGTGGCTTTTAGCAAATTTCTTTCCCCAAAGGAAAATACTTGTTGCATATGTGTGATTTCTTATTACATATCTCAGATTTTTTGTTCTAAATTGTGAATTAATGTCTGCATAGCAATAGAGTAGGTTCGTGTCTTGTGATTTTGATTAAAATTTCATAAGCAACTGCAAATCTACATCATAATTTCTACATTCATTATAACAAGAGAGTTTTCGTTTAAAGAAATTAATGGATTTCAACCAGCTAGCATACTCGAATACATTGTGGCATTAACCTTTTTCCTCTGTGGATAACACTAAAAGTTAAATATGTAGCTTTGACCTGTCACTCTCTTCGTGTCAATTGATTATAGAAAAGTTAAGGATTTGGCTCTCTTCTCTATAAGATGACCCCACAAACTAGTTGTGGTTTCTTCACACATTAACATATTGCAACCATCTTTTAGTATGCAATTGGCTCGACTTCTTCTATGCACAACTCGGTCCATATGCATTCCTCCTACACATACATTAAAATTTTCATACTCTTTTTTCCTTTGCTTTAATACCACTTTATTGGCATTTGAGAGCCTACACTATACATATCACCAATAGAAAAGTAAGAAAACAAATGAAAATAACACTATACATATCACCAATAGAAAAGTAAGAAAACAAATGAAAATAACAAAAAAAATTTTATATGGTAAAATCCTGACTTTTTATTAAGAAACCTTTATCAATTTGAGAAACTAAGGCAGTTAAACAAACAACCAATTGTTTATCTAAGTACTTTTTTCATTTTTTCTTTCTTGGGTTGTTTTAATATATCTATCTTGGTACCATTACATTCATTATATAAACTATTATCAATTTGAAAAACTAACACAATTAAATAAACCACAAAATATTTACCTACTAAATTTTGAATTTTTACAAATTTTTAAATTAATTATTGTTACATACTAACAATCTCTAACACTAAACCTCCATAGGAGTTATATTAGCACAATCACATTGGCGAATGTAGTTCATATACATTGAAATACATTGTTTATAAACCCACAGATTCATATGATGCCAATTGCTACTTTATAATTTGTATGGTAATTTCATAGTAGTATTAGGTAAATATGATTCATATGATGCCAAATGTTACTTCATAATTTGTATGGTAATTTCATAGTAGTATTAGGTAAATATGAAAATGTGAATGTAGATTTAGAGACGAAAGCTAGTTAGGCTAATAAGCATGTGTATTTTGGAATATGACTTTCATAACTTTAATTTAATTATCATAATTATTAGGTAGATGTTTCCACCAAATATTTTAAAATATTCTTTAATAATAGTCACAAATCAAAGGTTGAGATTTATCTCAAAAATGTTATGTCTATTTTACCATTTTAATTAAATTGATTAATTAAAAAAAATGTCCTATAAACAAGTGTCATATTAAATGACTTATGGTTTTTTGGACATGTGATATTGATAATCCATAGTATTGGTCCATGTACGTTAAGAATCTCCATGATTAAGTGAGAGTGAATCTCTATAACTAAAAATTTTGTTACATGTTTTCTTTCAATGTATATATTATTAACTTATATATTAATTTTTTTATATTTAATTCATCCAAATGGATCCTAGAATACTCTTTAAGTCTTCGAAATCTTCTTAAAATCGCTTAAAAGATCAAAACTATCGCATAAGGGGAACCTTCAAAATGGCAGAAAAACACTATCGGGAGGCAAAAAACACAATAGATCCTAGAATACTCTTTAAGTCTTCGAAATCTTCTTAAAATCGATTAAAAGATCAAAACTATCGCATAAGGGGAACCTTCAAAATGGCGGAAAAACATTATCGGGAGGCGAAAAACCCAAGAAAACAGTGAAAATAGAGCTATCGGAGGCTTGAACAGTGAATACACAGGGGCCATCGGATCTAGCCGATCAACGATCTAGATCCAATCGGAAAATCGCAATCAGCAAAGGCTATCGGAGGTTATCGGCAGAGACCATGTGGAACTTGCAATCGCAATCAGCGAAGTCAATGAAGACTGTCGATTAAGCGTGCAGATCGACGACCTACATTGCATCATAGAATCGTAGTCAGCAAATACGAAGAGGCACTTACAACAGCCCAGGTATGAGCGATATGCGATTAATCGCATCGCGATATCGCAATCGGCAAACATAATGGAGCGGGGCTATATATATATATATATATATATATAATATATATATATATATATATATATATATATATATATATGCGTGATGTGATTAGCCGGACCCTATGGAAATATAAACTCTATTTCATAAGGTTTGAGATTTGTCGATTGGCATTTTTAATGTATTTCCGTGTATTTCGTTTATTAAACGAAATACAAGGGGAAGCGCCAATGCAATAAAACCCGAACCCGAAGGAGTTTGAGAATGAAAATGTATATTATTTCAAGTCCGCCCAAAGCCATTTTTATGGGATTTTTAGTGTTTTAACGTATTTTAAAAATACAAAGGGAAGCCACAGAGAGGGGCATTGCGACATGCGATAGCAACTTATAGGGAGACCCGATAGGAAAATAGGGCACAATTATGAAGATTTTAAGTCCAGATGAACAGTGTTTTAGCGATTTTTCCTGTGTTTGAACGCATTTATCTGTGTAAATAGAGAATGGCCATTTCAGGGATTTCAAAGGCTCGATGCCCTCATCCATTGCAGATTTGGTGGCCACCTCCCTTGAATGTGTTATGCAATGATTATTTAACGCTATAAGAGGGATTTGAGCGGACAAAGGTCGGAAGAGAGAAAGCCGAGAAGAGGAAATGAACAGACAGCGCAGATTGACTTTAAAACCATAGAAAACAGAAAACAGAGGCAGACAGCGCTGAGACAGAGCAAAGACAGAGAGAGTCTGTGTACTCAGAGAGGCTTGAGAGATTCAAGCAAAACTCTTGCTATTGTATCTGTTGTGTGTTGAGACTCAAATTGAGCTCATACTTTTGTAAAACTCTATTCTGAAGACATAATAGAGAGGTCACCATTAGAGGCTGGACCAAGGAATATAGCCCAGGAGTATTGGGTGAACTCCTTATTAAACTTGTTGTGTTTATATGTGTTTGTCTATTATGATCTTTTATTGCTTCATTGTCTATGTATTTTGCAATTTTATTGATCTATTGCATAAAGTAACATAAGCATATCCATACACATGAGTCTGTAATACCTTATTAATTGTTAAGATCTCATTTTCAGATAACTATGAAATAAAAATTTAGACTAGAAAGTATCAACATAGTCATACTATGAAATACAAATTTAGACCAGAAAGTATTAACATAATCATTTTTTTGGGACAATGCAACCCTTCAGATAGCCACCATCTAGTGCATATACACGACAAGTTGAATGTATGTGATTGCAAATTCTGAAAATATCCTGAAATTGATAAAGAAATAAGTCAAACCAGATTCCATAATATTTCTGAAATCAAATCAGCTATAAACTTAAAAATACCCCATATACAGACCTAATCCCTCACTCTGTTAAAAAAAAAATGTAGTGGATAAAAAGATAAGTCAAACCAGATTCCAAAAATTTCTGAAATCAATAATCAACTCAAAAATACCCTATATACACCCTATACACCTGAATCCCTCACTGTGTTTCAAAAATGAATCCCTCGCTGTGTTTAAAAAACTGTTCCGAATTTGGTTTACTACACCTTCCTCTGTTCTCGTAATGGTCTTTCACTATCCCCTTGAACCTTGGATGTGTCCTGCCTGCCTCACAGTATAGCATCCAACCGCTCTCCGCTACGGTGAAAATACGAGGTGAATTGGATGGCTTAGTACTACGGTGAAAGTGCGATGTGAGTTGGATAGCTCAGTAGTTCTCTTCTGCTGAGTGGGTCCTTGGAGGCGACTTTTACATGGTTGAGTGGGATGGGCATTTCCGTTTGATGAACACAAATTTGAAATGGTTGCAAAAGGATGGTAGGCAGGCAAAAGACGTAGAGAGTCTAATAAACAAATGGCAGAAAAATTGTATTCAATTTATAAGTCAATTATGGCATATTGTCCCTAAAGCGTGAGAATAGTATCGCAGCTTTGGTAAGGAACCTGTTACAAATTACAACTCATTCTCTTCTTTATTCAGATAAAGAATGTCGACATGGTGTACAAAAGGGATTTCAAGACATGACATTCAGACCCATTAAGGTCAATTTAGCGGTCGATGCAAAGTATTAAATAAAAGAGAAAAATCAATGTTGCTAAAAAGCATATCTGCTGTCGTGTATATCTTGATCAATGCGAAGCAACCATTTTATATAATCGAGAGGTATAAAATCCTTGCTCCATGAAGCCAAATTCTGATCTCATTGCTAAGTTTAATTCTAATCTCATTTCTCTGTCTTGATTATGATATCATTTTTCAATCTTTTTCGCCACCTAGAATTTGATATTATTGCTAAATCTAATATTAGTTTTACTTTTGATACAATTGCTAAAACTTTGCTAGAGCAATTTTTGTACAGTAAATGTACTAGACAAATACATGCAATTGAACACAGTGAAATGAGATGAACTCTATTATGATAATTTACGTTCATTGAATTTATTCGACTAATCCAATAGAGATGCATAAATTTGAACATAGCCAAATGAGAAACCTACATATTCCATGGAACTTGTTCAAATTGATCACAGTGAAATGAGAAATCTGCATATTTCATTGAAATGGTTCGTTTCCAAACCACCGGAAATGTTGATTACAAGCTTTCTATATACAACACCACCCCTATACTCATTACTATGGCAATTGTTTGTTTCCAAACCACCCGAAATGTTGATTACACGCTTTCTATATACAACACCGCTATACTCATTTCTAGATAGGAAACTTCCAGAAAAGGATAGCAATATGCTGAGAATTGCGTAGAGGATTATTTTTTTTTAATGTTTCTTAGTAATCACCTCACTCATTATTTATTGGGGAGTACACAACTAAAATAAAAAAATGATAGATGACACAACTAAAATAAAAAAATGATAGATGAGTGGAGTGTTCACTTGAGCATTGGATAGACTAGTTTTCTACACACTTCTCTATCAAAAAAAATAATATCAACATGAATAACTATTCATGAAAATCATCACATATCATCACATATATCATTCAGTTCATTTCTTACACGAAGAAGTAGGTTGAATCTTTACCCCATCTAAAAGAAGTCCACCTTTCCAAATCCTACCTTCCCAATCTCCCATGCAGAAATCTATTTTTCCTGGATTATCCCCCTCTTCATCCACAAAAAATCTGCCTGCATCAATCTCCATCCAACCCTCCTCTACATGTCTCGAGGTAGCCATCTGGTACCCGTCATCTGCAACAGGTTTATCTATGTCACTCAAAAACAGGGCATATATCTGATAGTCACCATCAGCAGTTGTAACTGAGAATTTGACTGGCTTATTATACCATCCATATGCCAGAGGCCGAGTCAAATTGGGAGTCGAATTGGGAAATTCGACTCTAAATCCATAGGGAAGACCAATGGCATAACGTCCCTCATTGAGTTTCAGCCTGAATGAGATGGTATATTCCGTACCAAGAGACAAAACCTTGCAGTCAAATAGACCTCGCACTTCAAACCAACATACATCATTTAGTTCAACTGCCTCCTTGAAACTGCACTCCAAAGGCAAAACTGTGTTGTTAGCTTCTTCTTAACATTCATTGTATCCAATCTGCATGGAGCAAAGTCAACTGTTGACTATACTCCACTCACAAAAGGTTTACTTAAAATGTGTACCTTGCAAGAAAAGTCAACTGTTGACTTCAACTGTTCACTTTGTTAAAATTCAATTGTTGACTTGTGAAAAAAAGACGATTGTAAACCTTGTCCAAAAAAAGTTAACTGCATGCTAGAATCTAAAATCATAAGCTGAGGTAAAAAATTGAAAGAATAATGTTGGATTACCTGGAGTCATCCCGAGATTTGCACAGACAATTCCCAACTTCATTTCCCCTAGTTATATGTAACTCTCTTGGGGACATGATAAAGCACAATTTTCCAGTGGCTCGCTCTATCCAGAACTTCTGAAATTGTAAGAAAAAACATTCATGTCAATGGGGTCAAACATAAAAATTCAACCACACTGAAGAAACTAAGATATTTTAAATGAAAACTAAACTAGTCAACCAGAAAATACTTGTTAAATCAAATACATCAAACTATGGTGATGGGACATTTGTAATGTAGTATGCAAGATACAAATTGAATAGATGACCAAACCTAGAAATATGAGGGTAAACTGACTTCATCATAAGTTATGATTAGGTGCATATTATACTTTCAAATGACATTGATCATCGTTACTTAAATTGCATGACAGTGGGCAAGGGATGTGTAGGACAGGTGGACCTGAGTGTGCGGAACATGATTTATTGACTCCTTAACCAGAAGGAGGGTATATATATGAGATATAGACAAGATTCATTTTCTAAGAAATTAGGATATTTACTCACTACAACTATGTAGCAAAGCCATTCAATGCATATGCCATATTGACTCTACAGGAATATGACACTAACTACACCTAAAAATAAGTACATATTTATATATGTTTAGATGTTTGGTTCTAGCTAAACATAATTGATAGTTTGCTTATGAGAATCATAATTTAGCAAACTATAAATTCTATAAAAAGTTTCCTAACATACAATCAAAAATGTAAGACAAAGTGTACTTCAACCACATTTACCCAATACATATGACATATTGAATCCAAATGTTCCACCTAAAACTAAATCCATGTTTAAGATTATTAATATATTTTATTCAAAAATTCATATAATTATCTTAGATTCATCTTGATTTACTTTTTAACAATATTTTCATATAATTAACCTAAATTTATTTTAATATAGATTCTTTTTAAATACTTTCAAGATATCAACGTTAATGTATTTAAACTCTTTATGAATACAAGAATATTTTGAACCATCTTGACACTCAATTTGAACAAACCATTTTGAACCACCCCTTCTCTGTGCTTGGGTAGAATTATGCCACTCTAGATGCTACATTCTTTAAAGTCAATTTTTCTATTAAATTTAGAAAAACGAGTGTTTGTAGCCTAATTTGTCTGCTGTTTAAAAATTAAAATAACTTCGAAAAAAACAATTTTATAAATCCATAGATGGAAGAGACCGTTACAATTTTCTAAATGAAAACCCAGTATCTGTAGCTTAATCTGTATATTGTTCAATAAAGCAAATAATTAAAAAAAAAAAAAGCAAAACCAGAAAGAGTGAACCAAGAACAGAACTTGGGCTAGGTCCACATACATTGGAAGTATCTCGACATAAAAGAAACCGGCTTAACAAAGCTGGCCATTCAAAAATAAAAACTAAATGTACTGGCATATATACACCATAACCTTGGAACTATAAGATGTTAAGCAAAATTAGTAAATTGGTTTTTGAAGGTGTTCACCCTGAATGACCCCTCTGGGCAACTAATAAATTTGGATTGAATGACCCCCTTGCAAACTAATAAACTTGGTTTAAGATGGATATATAACAGTCTGAGTAAGTAATTTCAGTAAATTTGGATTAAGATGGATATATGACAGTCCTGAGTAAGTAGTTTCAACAAATCCTCTGAAACGTTTAATTATATTGTAATGATGAGACAGTCTAATTATATTGTAATGATGAGACAGTCTGAGTAAGTAATTTCAGCAAATTTGGATTAAGATGGATATATGACAGTCTGAGTAAGTAGTTTCAGCAAATCCTCTGAAACGTTTAATTATATTTTAATGATGAGATTGCAATCTGTGCCTTGAAATGGTTTGTTGAAAAAATTCACTACGATGATCATATGATGACTATTAACTTCAGTAAGATTAAAAATTATCTATCCCGACCTTATTAAGGAGGTGGAATACTTCCAGTAAAATTGAGACTAAAAATGATCTATCAAATCTGATTAAGAAGATTAAATTAGAAATCTTTGAAAAATATTCCTCTACTGTAAGATATAAAGATATAATATTGTAAATTAGTTTGATGTTTTAGTATGGATGTTTCAATAGTCAATAAATTATTATGATTAATGTACATTTAATAAATTATTATTGTTAATAGACCTTTATGGAAAAATTGTGTTACAATAAACATATCATAACAAAACACACCTCTTCTGAAATCTTCACTCAACACGCTTTTCCAGAAATCTTCACTCAAGAACAATTTGATGTTGATGTTAATTAGAAATCTTTAGAAGTTTACTAGAAAATCATTAGTTTGATATGATCATCACAGCAAATTCTCTGAACTAGTCTTTAGATAGAAAATTCTCTGAACTAGTCATAAATCTAAATCTAAGGTACAATATACTAGTAACACAGGCAAACTTGTTATGATAGTTTTGAGAATAATTATATTTGGGAATCATTTTGCAACCAGGTGGGTTAAGTAGACAAAGAAAACTGATGATGAAGTCTCTGAACTAGTCCTTAGAAAATTCTCTGAACTAGTCCTAAATCTAAATCTAAGGTACAATATACTAGTAACACAGGCAAACTTGTTATGATAGTTTTGAGAATGATTACATTTGGGAATCATTTTGCAACCAGGTGGGTTAGGTAGACAAAGAAAACTGATGATGAAGTCTGCATCTATTTACCATCCCTGCTGTAATTCAGATTGAAAGAGATTAAAAAAAGAAATATCAGTTCCATAGTTACCTTTTTGCTGCAGTCAATCAATTGGGGATGACAGAGTGTGAAATACAATTCTTTCTTGGAAGAGAACTGCAAAGGCGAATCGAGTCTTGAAAGAAGATGGCGATACTGAATTGGGAGCATTTTTTCCCATACCGAGTCCGAGTAACCGGCCAACCTGAATGTGTTGCTGACGGCGCTAAACCTGCAAACATCTCTGGGTGTGGTCAAGCCGAGTATAATCGACATGCAGCTCTCTGGCAAGTTTCCCAAACCCATCAGCCCTGCCTCATGCTCATCCATAATCCTGCAACAACAACGACTAGAAACTCAAATAGTGTTTCACACCTACCCAGTACCCGAGGTTGTGGCAACTCAGCTTCCAGAATCCATTTTATGGTGGTTTCGATGGGGGGACTTTAACCTAATTCAATCCTTGCTTCGCTGCGAAGGCATTTGAGGGGTAATGCATTTTTGGTACTTGGTGTATTTTTGGTCTGTTAAGCGTCATTGTAGGGATCGTGGCCGCAAATGCGCAATGATGGTGACGTGTTTCAGCTTTTAAAGGAACCGTTTTAAGGAAATAATGATTAAAAAAACACACAAATATGAACACGAACTTTATGATATATATATAGATAGAGATAGTTAACTTGATCATGGAACTAATTATTGTGTATTGTGTATTAAAGCTGAGAAGATGTGATTTAAAACTAATAATAATAATAATAAGGATTTTTTAATTTGGTAATTGGTTTTATTTCTTACTCTATTTATATGAAGTTAATTTTAAATGTGTTAATATAATTTTGGATGAGATGGAAACAATTTTTATCTGGAGAAATTAGATATATATAAAGAATCATGGGTCGATTTCATATTTTAATAATATAGAGTGGATTCTTACTCTTTTCACTTTAATCTTAGGTGAACCAAAAATATATAAGGTTGATTTTTATTGGTATCACTATAAACTTTAGTTAATGGTTGAACAAGTGAGACACTCAACGAGTTAGGAACGGCAAGAGCTAACGAGCTTGCCATAGAGCATTAAATGTCTACTTACATGCGCCTTCGATAGCCCATAACGCACACGCCATTATTTTTTATTTATCAAGTCACCGCGCGTGTGTTATCGGGCTATCGAGAGCACATGTAAGTGGGCATTTAATGCCCTATAGCAAGCTCGTTAGCTCTTGTTGTTTGGAACCAATAACCATTAATTAAAAAGTACCTTAACAATGCACTATTTATCGATTGTTTCGCCAACATAATTATAAATATTAAATCAATCTAAAACTACCTTAAATTCAAATCTATTAATAATCAAATTTCTTAATAAATAACATGGAATTAAATAATTAAACATAACACATTATTTTCAAAAGGTTATTTTGATAGTTATATTCAAATGATTATTTTGATGATAAGAAGAGTATCAAATTATATAATTGTTTTTATTTAATTTATTATATAGATATTCAAAATTTAATTTTAATGTAATTTAAAATAAATAAATATTATTTAAATTAAATATTCATTTTTATTAAAAAATAAAATGGATATCTAATTTATAAACGATAACGTTAAAATATTTTAATATTAAATTAATTAAAAAAAAAAATTAGTATAAAATAATCTTGTAAAAATTCTAATTTTAAAATTTCAAATAATTACGGTATAAAATATCTTGTAAAAATTCTAATTTTAAAATTTCAAATAATTACGAGTAACTAAAAAATTATACGAAACTTTTTCAACAATTATATAAAACTTTTTCTATTGAAATATCTCGATATATTAACCATAATATAATTTTATAAATATATTTAAAAAAAATCTAACAACTAACATATTCATGTTATTTTTGGGACGTATTTATTCAAATATAGCATGTGATCATTAGAAGTGGTTTGATCGAAGATATTTTTTATATAATTTGGAGATTAGTTAGTGGTGATTTCATTTATAAGGTTTTTTATAATTTTAATAGTGGTGAAGTTATGGTTATTGCAAAAATACAAAATTATGTTTGGAAAAAAATCAAATTTTTTATATAATTATTATTTTAACAATTATTTATAATTTATTATAAATATAATATATGGAAAAATTTAAATTTAATTATTCAAAAAATTTTATTAAGTGGAAGTTGAATAAAATATAATATTTTAGTTATAAGAAGAATTTCCGCGTAAATCACATAAAGAAAGACCTTTGCCGACGCATTTCGAACCAACTAGTTGGTTCATCGTCAGGACAAGTTGAAGAGACAGATCTAGTCTAGCGCGTTAAATAGTTTGAGCAGAGATTCCAACAGCTACAATCGAACCAACTAGTTGGTTCATCGTCAGGACAAGTTGAAGAGACAGATCTAGTCTAGCGCGTTAAATAGTTTGAGCAGAGATTCCAACAGCTACAACCGATTAACGTCTAATTTCAACCCAAAGACCCTCATAAATTATTATTATTATTCTCGATATTTACTATTTTATTTGTGGAAATAAGTTGAACTAGGTAAAAAATAAAATAAAATAATAGTTTATTTATTTAAATTCTTAAAAATAATTTATATATAAAATCTTTATATATAACATTTTAATTTATTTTTTATTAAAAAAATTATATTTTGAAATTCATAAATAAATTTAACTCTTATATAACATTTGAATCGAGTATACAAAGATGTTGTAAATTTTTAATATTTTTGAGGTTTAAAATAAAATTAATAAAATATATAAAAAATACATAAAATTGATAATTATTATATTTATAATTAATTATGCCTTAGGGGTAGCTCAATTGGTAATCGGATATATGTGATCATTGAAACTCAAGATCAACCAGATTCAAATCACCATGGTGTGATCTGGACTACGAGGAGGAGGACATATCTAGCCCCCTAGAGGTTTACTGGTAGTTACCTGTCACACAGGTTGTTGGGTTCATAATTATAATTATAATTAATTATGATTAATAATTAAACCAGCCTAGATCCATCTTAACTTAGGATCTACCAAGATCACAGAAGGATCAAGTTCCTTGAGATTCAAACCTCTTTTAGAGTGAAAAAGATTTCTAGGAGTTTGGTAGATCCAAAGTTAAGATAGATCTAGAATGGTATAATTTTGAGATTGATTAGTAATAATTGTATTCACAAGGTTTTTATATAATTTTAATATAGATGTGAAGTTATAGTTATTAAAAAAATATAAATTTATGTTTAAAAAAATGACCATATTTTATTTTATTATTTATAATTCGCTATAAATATAATATACTAAGAAATTGAAAACTATTTTTTTTGGTCATAATTTCTATTAATGATGAGAAATTACATTTTGTAGATGTCGTAGCATATGCATATTGAGGCTGGTTGGCCTCACCATCTGTTTGTCAAAAACAACAACAAAAAACTAGATTCTCCACGCAGGGAGTTCATTTGAAAGTCTCAAAATTGTACTGTCACTTATCAGTTATAGCTATAAACTGTCAAAATTGTCTCTATGGAGAGAGTTCTTATAGGACCATATGTTCAGAAATTAAAACAACATACATAATACTAGTAAAAATAGAAATATAAACATAGTGCTTATATCCCCTATGGCATATGAAGATCTATGAACTGTCTGTGATAATACTGATGGAAGGTTCCATCAATTTCTTCCTGAATTAACCAGTCCTCTTCCTGCCAGTGCGCTGCCTCATTTGATAGGAAGTCTGCCCTTGTGTTGCGCTCCCTGTAAATGTGATGATAGACAAAATTATCAAAGGATGATATAAGTCTGTGAGCCTCAGCCAAAGTGTGCCTCAATGAGAATGCAGAGCAATGATATGTTCTATTTAACCAATTGCAAACTAGTTTGGAATCCCCAAACAGTTGGAGATGAGTGCAATGTTTTTCGAGGGCAAAGTGGAGGAGATGTTTGGCGGTGGCTAGCTTAACAAAGTTGTTTGTGCCTCTTCCTAGATTCATTTGGATTTTGAAGCAGTGGGATTCACTCAGGAAAAGAATGCCCCACCCCCCCGACACACAGCCCTCCTCTTGGGCTGATCCATCAAAATAGGCCCAAGGGATTGATTTATCAATATGCTTTGGTTGAATGTCCCTTGGGGGAGGTTGAGATTCTTCCTCAGGTAATAGGTCAAAATCTGCTATAACTCTAGTTCTAATGGAGAGCCAGTGGAGATCCCTGAGGTAAAAAATGGCCCAGTTTCTAGCTGTCCAAAATGCCTAGCACATAAGTAGCGGAAAATTCATGTCCTTTCCCCTGTGGCCATTGAACTAGCTATTCCAGGACTCATGTAAGGTTCTCCCTCGCCAACCTTGAAGTGTGGGGTAATGAGCAAGGATGATGTTCCATTGATCTGTGATGATGGGGCAGTCCAGGAAAAGGTGCTCAGTACTCTCCTCGTTGCTTCTGCATAAGTGACACTAAAAGGGTCCATGGAAGGATCGCTTCATCAGATTAAGACCTGTCGGGATTTTGTTGAAGAGAATTGACCACATGAGTAGACGTGTTCTAGGGGCCACTTTTAGCTTCCAGAGAGCTTTCCACCAAGGCTCTATATGCTCTGGTTTTGCAGATTCCATGAGCTTCAGATACCATCCTTAGGCTAATATTTTCCATTTTTTGCATGAGCCCACACTAGATCATCGTCTCCTTCTATTATCCAAATATGTGCCTGAGTAAGAGCCTCTGTAAAGTCATGTCAGGCCTAATGCCATTGTACTGGAAGGTAAATGTCCAGGGCTAATTTCCAGGCCTGCTGAAAGAGAGAAGTGTTTGTAGAGTCAACAATATGACTGAGATGAGTATAGCCTTGTTCAACTAAAAGACCAATCACTTCAGCTAGAATCCTGTGAGCATTTTTGCAACCAATCCAAGGGTAAACACCGATACGTACTACACTTCCCTCATGAATTCTCCATGTTAGGCGTTCTCGGATGAGGGGGATAGAGTTTAACGCCGCCTTCCATATGATGGATATACTGTTGCTGTTCCGATGGTCCAGCTTGATCCAATCCATCAAATTTGTAGGGGAGATATACTTAGCATAGGTGAACTTTGTCCACAGCCTTTGGGACGTAATTAGCTACCAACCTAGTTTTGCAGCTGGTGAGCCCCAATATTGTAGCAATAATGCAACAACTCCTGGGGCTTCCTGTCTCTTAATTTTATCAACCCGGTAGTTCGTACAAACTTGGAAGCGGCGGTGCTATATGCACAAGTACTAGCTCTTGTCGCAGCTATCACTTGCTCAGCTGGCACAAGTCCGCTAGGGCTCAAGCCAACTTCTATAGGCTCACATAAGAAGCTTTATCAATGATGGACGAAAGCTAGCTCAAAGGAGACTAATCTACTTGACAAAAATGAACTGAAAGAAAATCAAAGCATGTAAGCCTAGGAAACCCTAATTTGACTAGTCTAACTTCTATAATGCAAAGAATGTGAATGAAACTTCTACCAATGCTGCTACTACCTCTAATAAGTGAAAATGCATGGATCTAAACTACTTGCATCATAAAAGACATGTTTTTGTACTTTTTCATTAAGTGGGTGGAATGATTGTGATTTTGTGCTTATCAGGGTTTGGTTGTGCAAATGGGATGGAGAAGGAAGGAAAACGTGGGACAGGTTGGGGAGGCTAGGAGAGGTCCCTAGGGATCCTTAGCATCCATCCACAGAGGTTCCTCACATTCAGAAGCTCAGCAACCGAGTGAGTGGCCTCCTACAGGATGTCTGCAGGGGATCCTACAGGATACTCAGAGGTTTCTACAGGATAGTCCTGTAAGTCTTCTACAGGATGTTCTGTGCAATTCTACAGGATGATTGGCCGTGGAGGTTTTGGGAGATGATGGAGTGTT
>APFE030716518.1:60710-105854 GCA_000404065.3 Pinus taeda | reverse complement strand
CAGTCCAGATTATAGCAAGGAGTTCCATATATTTTCATTTGCCTCTGATGATACCCTTGCAGCAGTTTTATTGCAAGCAGATGAGGAAGGTTCAGAGCATCCAGTGGAATTTTTCAGCAAAACCTTAAGGGATGCTAAGCTGAGGTATGATATCATCGAGAAACAAGCATATGCTCTTATCAAGTCTTTGAAAGCTTTCAGAATTTATATTATGCATTCCAAAATAATTGCGTATGTACCCTCTGCTTCAATAAAAGATGTCCTAACGCAGCCTAATGTTGATGGAAGAAGGGCTAAATGGATTGCAAAGCTAATTGAATTTAATATAGAATTGAAGCCCACCAAGCTTGTCAGAGGTCAGGGCCTTGCCAGACTAATGGCTGAAGAAAATTGCAGAACGCTAGACATAAATCTCATAAGCACAATTTCAGAGAATGGTCAGACAGAAGAAGAAACGGCTGAACTAGGGAAAAATCAGTCATTGGTAGAAAATATAGCTTCTTGTGATTGGTACTCTACAATAGCTCAATTCTTGTTGAAGCTAGAAGTTCCTCTAGGCCTTATTCCAAGCCAAGCCAGAACTATTAAGCTCAGAGCAACTAAATATTGCATTCATGAAAACCTGCTCTACTAGAGGGACCCCTCTGGAATTCTTTTGAGGTGTCTGGACAAAGAACAATCAATGGAGGTTATGCAGCATTTTCATTCCAGCATGTGTGGAGGACACCACTATTGGAAAACTACAGCCCACAAGATCCTCAAAGCTGGGTAATATTGGCCCACCTTATTTTCTGATGTCGTTTCATTTGTTAAATCTTGTGACAGGTGCCAAAGATTTGAAGGGAAGCAACAATTGAAATCCCTACCCTTAAAACCCATACATGCTAGTGGCCCTTTTTAGCAGTGGGGCTTGGATTTCATTGGGGAAATTAATCCACATTCCAATGGCCAACACAGATGGATACTAGTAGCCACAGATTACTTCACTAAATGGATTGAAGCAATCCCTCCCAAAAAGGCTGATCATCATGTGGTCATGAAGTTTTTGACAGAGAATATCTTCACCAAATTTGGTTGTCCACATAAACTGGTTACAGACAATGCAGCAGCCTTCAAGGCAAAAGAATTGGTGGACATGTGTGATTCAATGGACATTAAACTGGTTCATTCCACCTCATATTACCCTTAAGGCAATGGTCTAGCAGAATCTTCCAACAAGAGTTTGATAAGGATAATTAGAAAGCTGATGGAAGATAACAATAAAAATTGGGATTCTAAGCTCAAGTATGCACTATGGGCTGACAAAGTGACCATCAAGAAATCCACAGGGAATTCTCCATTCAAGCTGGTATATGGCACTGAGGTTGTATTCCCAATCTAGTTAACTCTCCCTGTGGCAAAATAACTGCAAGAAAAGCAAAATGAGGAGGAAGACATGGCAAAAAGGATCACTGATTTAGTAGAGGTACATCAAACAGAGAACAACTGGTTGAAAGGTCCGTGGCACACCAGAAGAAGATCAAAGAAGCTTTTGATAGGAGGACAAAAATAGATAATTTTCAGATAGGAGATTTGGTTCTTAAGTGGGATGCATTGAAAGAAAAGAAAGGCAACCATGGGAAGCTTGATGCTTTATGGACAGGGCCTTTTATCATTTCGCAGATCCAAGGGAACAATACTTTCATGCTGCAGAATATGGGAGGGGAGACAGTTTTTGATGGCCCAGTTAATGGGCGTTTTCTTAAAGTTTATGTTCTTTAAGGTTTTCGGGCCTTAAGGTTGTAAATATGTCATTTCATCAGTTTTAGTGTAGACTCAATTAGACTCCATGCCCAATGGAACATTAGGAAATTTTGCTAATATTGGTTTTCACAGGAAAGGCAATGATCTACAGTTCTTGAGACCTCACAAGGAGGATCTCATCCCTAGAAGGAGCCAGTGTTAGCTCTGCTATAGCTATGGTCCTTTGAAGCCTGACTATAAGCTTGTTCAAGTTGACTACACCCAAAAGAAAGTCCACAACAAGCATCCTCATTATTTTCCTTCGCCCCACTCACTCTCTTTCACCCTCGTTGCCTTCGTTTCTCCCTTAATACCCAGTGTAACCCCTGTTTCTTCAAGCCCCAAGCACAAGGTTTAAAACCCCATAGCACCGCATCCACATGACCTCACGCCTCCGCAACCCCTCGTCGCCTTTTAATTATGGTCATCGATCACCGCACCCCGATCCAACAGTTCCCCGTCACATCCGACGAAAAACTTGCTCGATTGATTCCCTACCGTCCGATCACCCCCATCATGATCGGACGGCATCCTCTCTCCCCACGCCTGCAAAATAACGCCGCGTTAATTTGCGATGGAGGGTGGTTTTCCCCTCCCCTCCACTGCCACGCGTCATCCTTTAAATGGTATCGCGTGCCACCACAATTTACCACCAAGCTCCCCAATGCGGTGTGATCAATACCACTTACCACCCGTCTGCGCTTGCCAACTTTCGTACGCTTCCGCTGCCTGATAACTATTGGATCTTCCCGCGCCTAATCCAACGGCCCCGATAATCCTGCTCCTGCCTCCTCCTGATACCCTCCACCGAGTGATCCCCGTCGTCTGCCCTCTCGATCCGACGGCTGATTTTCCTTCTCCGTCCTGCTTGTACACTCTCCATGCAGTCCACTTACCCTGACCATTCCATGCACCCGAAGGACAAAGACAACCGTCTATCAGCACTCGATGCATTTGCTCCTCAACAACTGCATTCAATAGGCAGTATGGCCAAGAAGAAAAAAGGACAGAGCTCGGGTAGAGAACTGCATTTAACGAACATTCCACCTGCCCGAGAGGACAACAGAACGCAGGAAAAGATCACATTCATCCACTATAGCAAGCAATCACACCAGAAACTCCATCAGGCAGTTAAAGCGGTTGGTGGTCAATTACGACCCCTCCATACTTAGAATGGCCGAGTGCCTTTGTACTCAAACTCTATATATACCCAGAAACAAGATGTAATCAGGGTTGATGGTTGTTGCTTTGATGTAAGGTTCAACTTCTGGAGATTGTAACTGCTTTGATACTTGCAGCACCTCGTCTTCATTTTCAGCGAATACAAGCTTCTTTTGTTGTTAATTGCTCACTTTCCATTTCTATTATGTTCCAGGATGTGCCTGATATGCAGTTTTCTTGAACTCTTGATGTTTAGCATTAGAGGAGCTGTCATTCTACCTCTGTGTTAGAGTCTAGCATGTCTCAGTGAATGAGTTATCCAGGTTTCTTTTCACCTAATTCCAGAGAGCTGGCATCCTGTCTATACATTAGGGAATTAGATTTGCAGACCTATTTACTAGTTGCAGCCGCCCACCACATGGTTTTGTGCATCTGCTAGTGTGGTCAGTATTCTCCATATTCACCCAATCCTTAAACTGTGAGTAATTGGTGGTCTAAAGCCTTGTAGTCTGGGGGGTTCATGCATGTCTGGAGTCAAGCAAAGTAGGAGTGGTTATCTGGCTTGAACAAGCATCATTCCTCCCATTCATCCATTTGCAACAATAAGTTGAATTTGTAATGTTCCCGAGCATCTCCGAGCTACAACCTAGGAGAGTTTCTTGGGGTGATAATAGGTAGGATGGTTGAAATTCTTTGAAAATTTTAATGGGTATGAAGTGGAAGTAACCAAATATTTTGTGTGAGCCTTCGATGGATTTGAAGCTGAAATTGGGGATATCAAACTAAAATTGACAGAGTCTTTATTGTTGAAGCTACAAAAATTCATAGGAGTGGAGAAAGTTAGATCAGGAATCAGAGGTTGAAATATGAAAAATGGAAATCCTTCCTGCATAACCCAAGTATGGACATTTCAACATTCAAGAAAGGTATTCATGTTCCTGCACTAAAGTCAAAAATGGAAAAACCTGTTGTTTATGTTACAAAAAATTATCACCTGTGAAGGAAGGTAAGGAGTCCTTCTCTTCTATCATGCTAGGCTGTTAATGCATCTCATCAATGGAAAAGAGTTGAATTTACTATATTATCTTATGTGGAGTTTGAAAAATATGGCGTTTAACATCTAGAGAGACTCTAGAAACATAGATAGAGCTCTATATCACCATGGCTTAGTTAAGATTCTTGTGAAGGCACAATTGAAAATTAATGGTGATAATTGGAAATATTTTCTAGTAAGAAATCATTTTTTTGAAAGCTCAAATGAGGAAAAAGTCAAGCAGATTAGAAAGAGCCAGAGGAGGGTTTCTTTAGACTAAAGAAAGGCAGGTCTAGGGTAACATCAAACCACGCTTAACCTGGTAGCTAGCCCTACCAGGTCGAGAGAGGGCTCTCTCCTTGTCAATCTCAATTAGGATATTGGAAATTAGGGCTTGAGATGGCCGAATTTAACGTATATTTTAGGCTAGGTATAGTAGCTCAGGGTTTCTGGTTTGATTTTTAGGTTTCGGTTGCTGGATCAATTGGAGAAGGCAGATTGGTTCTGGGAAATCAACTCAGGGATACAGTCATGTTCTCTTGGGCGAGGCAGAAAAGGGTTTATGTACTATAAATGGATTAAGATGGTAGATTAAAAAAGCTGAGGAGTTGAGGAGGGCATAAAGAAACTATGAATCCTCTGCAAACAGTTGAAAACATTGAAAACCAAATGCATTCCCAAGACAAAGCACAGCAGTGTATTTTGTCCATTCACCTTGATTTGGATACATATAAAACATAAGAGAAACTCATTACAAAGAAGAAACAATAAATAAACTCACTGTCATAAGAATCCCACAAAAATAGCTATGAAACCTGGTTTTATTCCTTGCCAAACTGCTGATACAAATGTTCAATGAGTGCCACCACTTCCACCAAAGTCCAACCTTTACAAATGACTAAGAAATTACATAATATAGGCAAGGAAACCAATCATGCTAGCTATCAAGGTCGAATCCATGAGAAAATGGGTGGTTTCAACCATATCTAAACTAGGAACACAAAAGTAGGTAGTGGAACAACTTACCTCTAAAACTTAGGGAACCAATTCATTACAGCTCAAAACCACTTGGAACTTGATGTATCTACCCTATGAGGTGATTTTCATCTATACTTACATCAAATACATCATTTACCATGCATACATTTACCTAAACAAGAAGAAAAGTCAACCATTGAAGAAATTGGGCGAAATTTTGAGCTTTAGGCAAAAATTGATAAAATCTGCCTGATGTGCAGCGCCTTGAGCCTGATGTGCAGCGCCACTTTAGGGAAGCTTTTGGAGGCCTTCCACTCACCCAAATTAGGCCCAAGGTGGCTTGTTGGAAAGCTATGCCTGTCTCGTTTTTGTAACACTTTGAATTTTCTGATTTGGAGTTGATTTGACCCTACAAAAGTCGATTCTACCAAGACTACTTCTTGTGGGTCCAAAAAGTGGTAGAGAGGGCATTTTTTGGGTGTTTTTTGCCCTTTTGGTGGCCCAGATCTTCTCCAAAATTGATGAAACTTTCTGGGTTTTCTTATTTTTTGATGCGGGATCCAAATCTATAAGCCATTTGTCAAGAGGATGCACCAATTCAATGCGGAACGTCAATGGCGCTGCGCATCAATCAGAATTTCTCGTGTTTCTATTTTAAAAAATGCAAGATGACAAAAAATTTCCAAAATTTCCTCAAATTTGGTAAGAGGAAACCTCATTAAGTTCTTTGCTAAGCTAATGAAGCTTCAACCAGGATTTTGAGTTTATCATGCTCTTTCTTGTTCCTCAAAGCTCTTCTTAGCTTGGCTTTTAGCCTCTTTACCCTTGTTTTGTAAATCTTGTTCCAAGTTAAGTAATGATAGGCCATATGGCACAGCATTCTCTTCTCTTTGTTAACTTTCTCAAGCAAATTCTCAAGGTGAATGTTCACCCTTTCCAACCATGTCTCCCGGTCATTCTCAATTTCTTGCTCAAGGGAGGTCATCTCGATCTTTGTTTTCTTTGCCTCTTGCCTATCTTCCCTAATCATCTGCAGCTCCATAATAGCTTGCTTATCTGTCAATTGTTTGTTTTCCTGCTCAAGATAGTTAATGATCCATTTGGCCCTCTCAAGGTTAAGTGATAAGGCTTGTATTTCAGCCTCCTTTTCTTTGATAATCATGTCCTTGATTCTTGAGCCTTGAGAGCCCAAGTCAGTGACATCCTCCTCAATCAAAGTAAACTCTTTGTCTTTCCCTTTAGTAGGGCTCTCCTCATGCATCTTTTGCTTCCCTTTGTCTCTGATCTTTGACTGCTAGCCAACCTGTATAGTTGGAGAAGAAGGCAAAGCCCCTTCCACCCCGATGAAGATAGCATTTTCCTGTGGTCTGGTGAAGAAAACGAGACCCCTTCCACCCCCGGTGGAGATAGTACTTGCCTGGCAGTAGCAAAAATATTCCTTGTGCCTCTCTCATAGGTGACAAACACAAGAACCTCCTCTGTTTATTTTCAGGCTCCTTTTGTTGCCCGGAAGGTTCACCTTCCTCTTGGGGATCTGAAAACATTTGAGGCCCCTTGAAGCACTCATGGGCAATGAAAGTTTCCCATGGCATTCCAAACTGAGTGAGTTGATGCCAAACAATAATTTTGATGGCAGAAATGCTATTGAGTTGTTATGGATATGGTTTTCTCTTTGCAATCACTGTCATCCTCTCTATGTTTTTGCATATAAAATAAGGGATGCTCATCATTTTGACCCTGGTGAAGTGCATGAGCAATCTGATGTGGTAGGCATAAAGTCTGGAGAACCTACCCTCACATGTAAAATATTTAATGATAAGTTTCATGAGTGGAACATACCGGTCCTCCAGGAATTTAAAAGGAAACACCCTGCTGAGTTTGCCATGGTACTTGGCCTTGATATAAGGCTCATAATGCTGCTTACTAATATTTTGCCTTTTGTTCCACTTTTCCCCTACATCTAGAATTCTTGTGGCCTCTGCAATGATAGTTGGTGAAAGAGTGAAGTTTACCCCAGCAAGATGTACCATATTGTTATCCATGTTTATCACAAACTACCTTGCTAACTCATGGTGAAATTTGACCCTCTCAACCATTTCACAAAACTCAAAACAGGATTGATATCTGGAACATGTGGTGGCTAGTGGGCAAGCAAGGAGTTCACTCATGCTAATAGGTTCCTCCCTGATGATTTTTCCACCTTTGTGAGGCTCCCTGGACTGCACATTTCTCTCTATGAAACTATCACTAGGAGTGTCTTCTTCAAAATCATACTCACTGTCCCTCTCCATGCTTGTCTCTCTTAGGATGGTTTGATGAATGGTGGATAATCAGGTTCGGGGAAGATGAGTATGAAGAGATTTATAAAAGGGAAATAGTGATGGGGGTAAGTGGCGTTTATATGAGAGCTAGGGTTTGATGGAGGGAGTTTAGGGTTTGATAAAGGGGTTAATTTTAATAGGGAAAAGGGGAAATGGAATATGAGTGAAGTGAGATAGGATTAAAGGGTAGGTTTAGGGCAAGTGAAAATAGGAATATTGAGACAAGGAAGAATATTTTTCAGTGGTGACAAATAAGATAAGAAAACACACTAGGGTTTTGAGTCTTAGGAGATAAAAATATAATTGAAGCATAAAAACCCTACCTAGGCTCCAAAGTGAGTGTACTTACTTGTTAAGAAGGCAAATGAAGCATTTGGGAGGATTTGAGATGAATTTGTTTGGTTTTGAAGCCTCAATAGCTAATGCGTAGCGCACTGAGCCCAATGCGTAGCGCCAGTGTATTTTTACACAGGAAAAAGCTGCCTGATGCGCAACGCCAGGCAAGTTTGCACCAGATTTGCAATTTTCCACCTTTTTTTTCTCACTCTTCCCTTAAAACGCGATTTTGGCTCTCCACTTGGCTTTTTTCACAATAGAATGACTTGCTATCATGATTTTTCTTTTATACACCTTACATTTTAATTTTTGTTCATCTCCAACCCACTTTTCTAAAGTCTTAGTCACTTTTATAAAAACTCTGTTTTTCAATTTGAAGTTTGACTCTTTTTCTTGGCAATTTGATGGACTGATGTCTTGATACTTTTGCTTTTGCAGTGGCAGGAATTGGCAAGGAGACCCAGAATAGCTCCTGAGTGCTTATTACATATAGAAATAATTGAATCTACATGAAAATCATTAAAATAGAAAAATACTCTGTTTTTATCTCAAAACATAGTTTTGAGGTGAAAAATATTTATTGAGCGTACCAGAAGTAAAATTATGACTTTATGAACCTTCATGTGCCTACTGACCTCTTTATTTGAGCATGATTGACAAACCCTAAGACCTAATGGGATTAAACCCTAGGACTAATTGTTATACATGTAATGAAACGGGATGACTGTAAATGACTAAAAAAAATGTGTAAACAAGTCAGCAGGTGGATGTCATGAGGGAAACTGACATGAAACCACTACCATCAGTTGATCCATGACCTAATGGAATGCAGCTAATCGAATGAGACACCTAATATGCATGCAAAAGAGCAATTTGATCACCAATGGAAGTGTGAAGACTCTGACACTAACACAACCAATGTAGTAGAAACAAAGGCTCACAACATTGAAGATACATAGGATGATATCACACTTAGAGAATTGGAAAATCAAGAAAAACCATCCACAGGTAGACTGAGGATAAAACAAGAAAATCAAACAAAAAAGAAGGATGAACCATCGAATATTATAGGAAAGAGAGCTAGTGAAGCAAAAAAGGCAAAACTACCAAAAGAAGACTTGGAAAAACCTTAGAGATAGGGTACTAAAAGGAAAAATGTTCAAAGAACAGTGGAGGTTGTGCAACAAGAGAGGAAAAGTAGAAGATTGACAAGGAGCATGACTAGACAAATCAACCATGATCCACCTAAGACCATACAAATTGAAGAGAGAGACGGAGGTGCCAGAATCTTCTACAAGAAAAACTCTAGAGGTAGATTTTGTTCAACAACAATATTATGAATACTTTGAAATATTGGAGAAAGAAGCACATAAGGAAAATGTGCATTATCCTCTTGAGCTAGAATTACATGATGATAGTCTGGTCTTTGATCAACCTGAGCTAGAAACAAGTATTAATTCTCCTAAGGAACAAGAAGAAATTAAAACACTAAAGCAAGAGATCCTTGAATTTGAGATATTGAATAATAATATAAAAGATGAGAATCAATTGGTCAAAACACAAAATGAATCTATTCTTCTTCAAATGTGTTATTTGTATAAGAAGAGTCATTAGCTTATGGAAAACAGTGAGGTACTCAAACAAAAGATCAAAGGGTTACAAGCTAAACTATTGATGAGGAAGCCAAGATGGTCAGTAAATTTAAACATCAAGGGAGTGCAAAAAAACTTGGATTTTTTGGTTCACGTCTCATAAGAATACCTTTGAAGGACATCATTGCAATTTTGGATTTTTGTCAATCACAAGTGCATGAGGATATGCAAAACCCTAAGCATGGGGGAACGTTGAGCCTCCAATTTTTTCCTCTTTTTGACAATTTTACCTTTCCTTTTTCACTTATTTTATCACCTATTCCCATCTCATTACATCTTCTCCATGGGTTAAGAGTCATCTAGGCCATGCATATACATTGATAAGGCAAATTTCCATTATCAACTCAAGTCTATATGTTGTACTTTGTGAAATTGGTTTAAGTAGACAATAGCTACTAAATTTTGCATATTTTGTAGTTGTTCTAACATTCTGCAGCCGAATTGAAGGTTATATAAGTTTGCATGTGTTAAAAATTAGCCAAAGCATATGGGAACCAATATAGAGATCCACCTATTAGCCATGGGTGGAGGTTCACAATTTCACCATATCTTTTGATTCAAACTTACAGTCAAAGTAGCCATGACACACCTATAACACACAAAATATCAAGTGAATCATTTATATAATCAAGTTAGTGAGGGTTATCATCAAGCAAGCAAGATCGTGTAATATTCATACTTAGAAAATACAATGATAAACAAGAAAAAATACACATGCAACACATAAAATCCAACATGCAGTAAGTGGCCCATGAATTTAGTCAATAAATGCCTAGAATTGAACCATTTTATTATATATATATATGCAAGTGAAAAGTACAAATTTGAATGGAGTGTGTGCACCTGGGCTTGCTAAATCAAGCTTGACAACCACAGGTGAGAAAGTATGTTTCCCAACTGCTAGGAAGTACTTCCCCTTTCTATTTCTACGTTGACCCTAGAAAACTGGAACTGCTAGCTCGAAGGAAGATGTTGTTTGGATCCTCCAGAGTGCTCCAAAAATTATGAGAAATTATCCACGGGCGCTACTCCACTAGCTCAACAAAACCCATAAATGTCTCACGAACCCAAGTGGTGGAATTGGCCCTGGAATAAACTATGCCCTCCTCTATCAATTTATGTTGTTATTAGTTGAGTGGAACTAGAAATTCTACCCTCATAAGTGTTGAGAAAATTTTGCAAAATTAATCTTGGCCTCTCCTCAATAAACCCAGAAAAAATCAGAAAAGGTTGGGCCTAGTTCCAACCTTCCAAATTTTCCGCCAATTAGAGTGATCCCTTCCACTTGCTGGAAAATTCGTACCACCCAGAAATCTGCTGCAAATGAGCCCCCAAATGTTGAGGAATGTTCCCTAAAATTTCCCTTATGCCTCCTAAAAAGTCTCAACTCAAACACCCATCCAATCCTCCCACAACTAAGTCTCTCCCCAAGGAACTGCACAGACCCAATGAGACTACCTCTGCATGTGCACTGGAAGAAGAATTTTAGCCTAAGGAATAGCCATTGATTCAGCCCACCAAATTCCCACAAAATGGTTGCAAAATACCGAAGTAATGTGACCCTAAAAGCTCAATGCCAAAAAATTTATGTAGCTCCCTCTCCCAAGGTGTGTGTATTTCCCATCTGTGTACATAATGCCCCAAGAACAATTCAATATCACTTATATAATTATCGTGGATCAGCTCAAAAGTGTAGCTCCCTAGGGTGGCACTCAGAGTCCATCGAAGAAGGAGTTGGGATTTCCCCTCGAAAACCTCGTATGTTGAACAAAACGATATTGACTTGTCTCAATAGCTCAAGCAAACAATAGTATAATTTTCAGATTGATAAAATCCCCCAAATGATCGTCCCTCCCCTTCTATTTATTCTTGTTGCCCTCTTTCTTTCCTCATGGGCCCCATTCTCCACTAGCATGCCTTCCTTTTCCTTTGTTCTCTCTCCACAAGTGTGTTTCCCTAAGGGAGTGAGAATTCATTTAGTGTGTGGACCCCACAAACCACCAAGATTTCTTTTTTTTTCCTCTCCTAAGTCAAAATGCCCAAAATTATGGCTAATTCCAAAATTGTCAAAAAGTGTAATATTTCCTAAGTGGCTTAGGAAAATTGGGGATATTACAGATCTGAAGAAAAAGTTTAAGCTGATGATGTGTCTTCTCATGATTTTCTCCTTCAATAGAGAATTGTGAGAAGAAATACTCTTATTTTAGTCATGAAATTGAGATGTAAATTCGAGTTATAGTTATTATGCAGTGAATTCTCAAAGTTGTTTAATTTGAAACTCTATATCAATGCTTCACTTGAAAGCGAATTACATTTCAAAAGTGGATGTATTTTTGAGATTTATTGTAGTGAATAACATTTAGTTTATGCATTGCAATTAATACAAATCTCTATTATAGCGTTGCTATAATTGTGTTGGTGATTTTAATCTTGTGATATGTAGATTCCATCACCTCGTACATCTGAGAAAGCCCCCCCACATAAATGCGAGATCAATAATATAGTTGTTTTTCATTTGATTTTCTTATGCTTTGTTTTCAATTACACTTAGATTAATTATTTCTTTTCATATTCAATATTTAATATTTCCTTTTGCTCATTTGTTTCATTTTCCTTCCACAGGTCAAGCGCTTGAGAAAATTAAAAAACAACCCAAAACATGTAGTTCTTTGCTCTTTAATTCGCTTAGTCTCAAAGTTATAAACAATTGAGTTATGATTAGCTCTAATTCATATGCACACATTAGTAATCTCAATAGTCTTTTTGCAATTTAATTTCAATCACTTGCTTCTCTCTTTAGAATAATATTTTATTGCTTTCCTAGAATAGAGTAGATTTACTTCCAAAGTCAAATAGATAAGATTTTCTTTAAATTCAGTACATTAAATTTATTTCCAAGTTCAATAGATTATATTTGTTTCAAAAGCTCGATAGCTCAAATTTATTTTCAAATCTCAATATTGTATATTTATTTTCAAAGTCCAATAGAGTAGATTCCATTTCTTATTCAATAGAATAAAACTTTCAAATCTTTCATAGTATAGAATTAGAATAGATCCAATTTTAAATTCCTTTACTTTTCAAGCTTTGAATTGAATGCTTCGTTAGATATAGTCTTTGAGAAAGAACATGCATGCGTGTTCATTTAGATCTTTTCATAAATAGGTTTCATTTTCACTTTGCAATCATTTCCAAATGTTAGTTAGTTTTCTTTCCAGTTGAATTAAATAGCCTAGCATATATAGTGTAAGTATACTTCACAAGAATACGAACCCTAGATTGATAATTTAATGCAAGTAATTCAACCAACAATTAAATTATCTAACAATAACCCCCCTAATTAGGTCAAATTACATGACACCTAAAGAATATCGGTCCATGATGCTATCTAATCTGTCAAAGCATTCTCTAACGAAGGTCATAATGACACAAGGAGAAATTCTCCAACCAAAGTCTTAATGAAACAGGGAGAATATTAGACCACTCTCTAATTGAGGTCATGATGACACAAGGATAATTTCCATTCATTATGATGTATCATCATCTCTCCTTCTCAATAAGAGAGGTATTCTCCACGAACCCAAGCTTGTCCCAAAAAAATTCCCTCTAGAAAGAGGTTTCGTTAGCATATCGGTTATCTACTCATCAATAGACATATACTTGAGCTTCATTGCTCCCTTTTGCACCATGTTTGTCATCATGGTTGTCACTTGCACAATAATTTCTTCACAACTTCTTCCTTTGTCAGAGACAAATTATATAGAATCATCCTTGATCCATTTACTCAAGCCCAAAGTACAAGGTCTTCTTTAGTCACACTTCTTCAAAAATATAAGGTAACGTTTTCCAACTAAGACAAACATCTTATCTTGGTTCTCTCCCTCTTACTTGGGAAAATATTCTTTCTTCCATGTTTCCATTTGTTGCATGCTATATCTTTACTTTTCTCAGGTACATTTAAGGCATACTTCAAATTGCCCACTCCCAAGTAGAAATTCTAGAAATTCCTCTTGATTTGCTTTGTTCTTCCACTTCTTCCATCTGTTGTCAAATCCTGGGAAACTTCTATTAAGTACATGCAATCAACAATAGGAGTTCATGTAAGAATAATTACAACCAAGAAAATAATTCAAAGACAAGGGGCTAACTAATAGTAAAACAACAATAGTAGTAATAAAATAAGAGAGATATAAGATACTTATATTTTGAGAAGAATGTGAACTCCCTCTTGATCTTTAATCTTCCTCCATTCATCTAGAACCTTTATCAACCTCATCCACATCCTCACCATGATGTCATAACTTTCTTGCAAATTCTAGGGTTTCTTCTTTTAGCGAAAGTGTCCAATCCTAGGATTTTGTTCACAAACCTTAGGGATTTCTTATCAAGCCTTGTTGCTTGCTAGGGTTTACAAACTATTATGTCCCTATAATACTAGTGTAGCCCCCATATTTCTATCTTTGTGTCCCATGTAGCCCCCATATTGTTATTGTTGTACCCATCAGAATCCCATTATTGTTATTGTTGTGCCCTTACACTATTAATGTTATGTAGGCCCTAATTGTATTGTGACCCTTTAGACTCCTATATATACAAAGGAGGCCTTATCCTTTGTATCATCAAAGAATCATTCATTTATGTGATGTAAAAGGAGGTTTCCCCCTCAAAGAAAATTATTTTCAAGTCATTAATCTATATTTTATTCTGTTTTCTGATTTGTTTACATAACATTTGGTATCAGAGATTTGGATTTTTTGGGTTTCAATGCTTCAAACAGGTCATCTTGGAATTTTCGCTATAACATATTTTATAAGAGGCTCTAGAATCTAAAATTATGACCACGTCGAGAAGAAATATTGTTGAAATTTGTGTAAAATTTTTAGATCTTCGTTTACAATATTTTCTGAGATATGGTTCGAAGAAGTTAGGGTTTCTGCATGCTCTAGAATTCAGTCTGAAACATGTGAACTAGGGAAAATAGTCATAAATTTCCCTTCAAGAATCAAATTTGAATTCTATAAAAATTTCCTGAAATTTCATATACTGTAGTTTCACATGTATCAATTTCAAGGTTGAAGGTTGACACAATTATATGTGACATCCCATACAAGTTCGCTCTACTGAACTAGTGCATAATCAGGTAATCATGGGAGATTTGGTATAACTTTATATTGAAGAATCCAATCTCAGTCTGACTTGTGGTGTTGGAAAGAAGACTCATAGGGCTACAAAAATATGGAATTTCAAACCTTGGGATGCCAAAATTACAGAGATACAATAGTTTCAAGATCAAACTCCAAAAAACCAAAATAAAAGGTGTGTATTTTTTTTTAAATTACATAAGTTTTGTTTGAAAAATAATTTTGGAGTAATTCAAAGGGAATAGTAAATCATAGATATCATTATTTGGTTCCAATATGCCTCACAACAAAAATTTGTGTACTCCTAGTAAGCAACCAAAAAGCTCCACTATGACGCATGAAAAAGAGGAATAAATGCAACATGATATATCAAAATTACTAGACCAAGTTCAACAAATTTCGTTTTCGCAAAGAGTAACCAAAAATGAATTGGAAGCAACGATGAATGTTAAGATGGATGGCTTAGAATAAAAAGTAAAAAGGGTTATGGAATGTTTGAATGATGGTTTAAAAAAAAATGGAAGGTTTGAAGGATGGTTTAAAAGTAGAAATGGAAGGCTTGAAGGAAGGTTTGACAAAGTTGCTACAAGAAATGCTTCCTAATGGCGACAAGGTATTCCATGAAACTCGTGATGAGAGAAAAAAGAATTTGAATTGTGATTTTAGAGACTCTAACCTTGGGTTGAATACCATCCACATTCCAAAGATCAATATGAGGATGTTTGATGACAAGGATTCAATAACATGGATATTACAGATGGAGCAATTATTTGATCTACACGATGTGCAACACACACAAAAGGTATGCATTGCATATTTATATTTATAACCCAATAATTTTGTGTGGTATCAATGGCTTTACTCTCATAAATCTCTTGTAAATTGGTCAATTTTTATGGAGGAATTGATAGCAGATTATGAGGATACAAAGAGAAACACCTTCTTTAGCTAATTGATAAATCTCAAACAAAAGGGTTTAATGGCAGAGCACATTGAGGAGTTCCAAATATTGCATATCAAGGTAATTGATATTCCTAAGGAGAATATGATTGATGTCTTCATAAGGACTTTAAATGATAATATCCAACATGAGGTTGGCCTTTGGGAACATAAGTCATTGGAGAATGCATTTAGGGTGGCAAAAAAATTTGAAAGAAAATTTATGGCAACAAGGAGATCTACCACTCACAACTATAAATATGGAAGTGTTATCACTCCTAGCATTCCACAATTGACAAGGTTGACACCACAACAAGTGGAGTAAAAAAAGGAAAAAGGGTTTTGTTATAGTTGTGATAACAAATATACTAAAGGTCGTAAGTGTGCTGAGAATAAATTATTTTACACAGATTGTGAAGATGAGGAATAAAAGGAACAAGAAGCATCAAAATAAGAAGATATACACCATGAACCAACACCAGGGGATGAAAAAGAAGAAATGAATCCGAACATATTGTAATGCATTCATGGAATTACCACCCCTTAAAATCTTAAGATATAAGGATATATCAAGACGAAAAAAGGTAATAATATTGATTGATTCATGTTGTACCCATAATTTTATTCATTGTAAGATAGCAAAGGATTTGAATTTCTTTCTATACCCAACACCAAAGTCTCAAGTGATGGTTGTAGATGGAGGAACTATAAATTTCTCAGGGAAATTCCATAATATCAATCTAACCATGGGGGAATACATATTGAATAGTTCAATGATTTCCATTCCAATGGGTGGTGTTGATGTTGTATTAGGAGTCCAATGGTTACAATCTTTGGGGACGATAACTTTTAATTTTCAAGAACTTTTTTTGAAATTTTTATGCAAAGGAAGAAAAATTGAATTAAGGGGTATCATTGGGAAACTTGGTAAGATAATCATCTCTAATTGCATGAAAAATCTTTTAAATAAGCAAAAATGAGGTGTAATTGCACAATTATGCCCCCTAGATGTTCAAATATCTATGTCTCCCATTTCCTTAGATCTCCAAAAAGTCCTTGACAATCATTCCAAGGTATTTGAGACTCCAAGGGTCTCCCACCTATTTGTGATCATGATCATGTTATTCACTTGATTCAAAGAAGTGTTCCTCCAAACATCAGACATTACATATATCCCTATTCCCAGAAGAGTGAAATTGAATGTATGGTTGCAGAAATGCTAGAGTCTGGTATAATTCAATTTAGCCAAAGTTCTTTCTCTGCTCTAGTAGTATTGGTGCATTGGAAGGATGGATCATGGTGTATGTGTTCAGATTATAGGGAGCTCAACAAGTTCATTATTAAAGATGAATTTCCCATTCCTGTCATTGATGAATTTTTGGATGAATTACATGGAGAAATTTACTTCACCAATTTGGATCTTCGTTCAGGATATCATCAAATTAGAATGAAAATTGAAGACATTCTTAAAACAACATTCAGAACTCACGAAGGTCACTATGAATTTTTGGTCATGATGTTTGGCCTTACTAATGCACCTTCGAAATTTCAATGTTTGATGAATTCCATTTTCAAACCCTTAGAAAATTTGTGTTAGTATTTTTTATTGATATACTAATCTACAACAAGTCTTGGAAGGATCATGCTCAACATGTTGACAAGGTGCTCAAACTATTGGAGGAGAAACAATTGTATGTAAAAACCTCCAAATGCTTTTTTGGGGTACATGAGGTGGAATATTTGGGTCATATTGTATCTCACGAGGGTGTTAAGGTAGACCCTAACAAAATTAACACCATTAAGGACTGGAAAATCCCCACAACTTTAAGGCATCTTCGAGGATTTCTTGCGTTGACTAGGTATTATCGCAAGTTTGTTAAAAGTATGGGAAAATAATAGCACCTCTAAAGACCTTATTGAAGAAAGATGCATTTTCTTGGACTTTAGAAGCAAATAAGGCCTTTGAACATCCTAAAGAGGAAATGTGTTGAGCTCCAAACTTCACAAAAACTTTTATTGTGAAATGTGATGCCTTACGAAATGGAATTAGTGTTATTTTAATGCAAGAAGGAAAACTCATTGCCTTTGAAAGTTGTCCAATCAAGGGAAAGAATTTCACAAACCCATTTATGAGAAGGAAATGCTAGGAATCCTACATGGCCTGAAGAAGCGATGCCCTTACCTAAATGGAAGACACTTCAAGGTAAAGGTAAATCATGATAGTCTAAATACTTCTTGGAACAAATATTGTCTTCAGAAGAGCAAAAAAAATGGGCCATAAAGATGTTGGGTTATGACTTTGAAATCATTTACTAAAAAGAAAAGAAAAATGTTGTTGCAGATGTACTCTCAAGAAAGGATGAGGACGTGGAGGCATTGATGTGTTCCATTTCTATTATCCAAGATGATTGGATAAATGAAGCAAATAAAGAATGGAAGAATGATGAAGAGGCGTGGACACTCATTCAAAGGATAATAAACCATACAAATAAATGTACTCAAGAAAGCTAAGAAGGATAATAAATTATCGCCCAAGTATTATGGCCCTAATAAGGTATTGCAAAATATTGGTACTATGGCATACAAATTGGAGCTACCCGCATCTTCACAAATGCACCCAATTTTCCATGTTTCATGTTTGAAAAAGGTTATAGGTGACAAGCTTCCAGTTCAAACTATATTCCCATAACTTGATGAGGAAGGAAAAATCATATAAGGGCTTGAAGCAATCATGAAAACAAGAATCCGACAGCTACGAAATCAATCAATTTCAGAGTATCTCATCAAGTGGAGGAACTTACCCATTGAAGATTCCACATGGGAGGATGATCATCTTATACATAAGCATCCATAACTACTCAATTATTGAGGACAACACTATTTTGAAGGAGAGGGGCAAGTTAAATCCCTATAATACTAGTGTAGCCCCCATATTTCAATTATTGTGTCCCATGCAGCCCCCATATTGTTATTGTTGTACCCCATAGAAGACCACTATTGTTATTCTTTTTCCCTTACATTATTATTGTTATGTAGGCCCTAATTATATTGTGACGTTTTAGACTCCTATATATACAAAGGAGGTTTTTTCCTTTATATAATCCAAGCACCGCTCATTTATGTGTTATAAAAGGAGGTTACCCCCTCGAATAAGCTTATTTTCAAGCCGTTTATCTATCTTTTATTTTGTTTTCTGACCTGGTTACATAACACAAACCCTAGAATTGAAATGTCTTTGACCCTTCAAGAATGTCCAATGATGATCCAAGAAAACTCTACTTGCTCTAAACCCTTGCAACAAAAACATATTTTTGGTCATAAAGGCTTAGCCTTAATTTCAATGTGCAAAACCTAACTTCATCATTTTTCAGCGCCCAACATTCATGATAGTAGATGCAAGATATTTTTCCTTACATTCCAGAATGGTCAGGGAGGAATTAGCTTTTGAGCATCCAATAACATGTATAAAGTTATGCTTGCTTCATGGTCAGGGTTAGTCTTTAATATTCCTACTATCATGTCACTATCTTCTGCTCCAACAATTCTTCCTTCTTGACATAGCATCCTCTGGTCCACCCTTCCTCCTAGTCAAGTCAACTGGCTCATCAATAGCTTCAACCTAATCTGCTTCAACAAGAGCATGAATTTAGCCTTTTCAATGCATACATTCATCCTTCTTCATGGTGCTTCCACAAAGATATGAAAAGTTGTCATCATAAGGATTTGGTCCAGAAAAATGATTACAGTTCATCCTTTAATAAAGATACTTTCACTGAAATTTGATCCAAAGCATATCACAGTGATGGGTATCATAGAAATTTTCCCATTACAAAGAGAGACAAAAGTTCGATCCTCAACAAAGGTATTCCATAGAAACTTGGTTTTGTACTTGAGAGATAAATTTGTTCTTTATCAAACCTCTTGCTTCATCCTCCTTTTTTGTACCCTTCGCATGCTTCAATAGAAGGTAATATCAAGTTTGAATTGCACTTAAATAGAAGATACACCTCAGTATTTAGGTTTAAAGGTAATTCAAACTTTTCTGAATTTTTTCGACCAAAAGTAAGATAATTCTTAGTTTACTAAGACCAATCACCAAAATGGATCATGGAAATTTGTCATGTAAGTTACTTTGATCACCTCTCAAGCTTTTTGAACAAGCCTTAGAATTTGTGCACTTCTAAGATGAAGATCTTTGGTGGTCCTAAGGTATCCTTCCAAGTAGCATTACAAATCACGTAATCGTATTCAAGGAAAACCCGGCGAGATTATAATGTGACCATAATAATCCTTCATAGAATCTTGGGTCTAAATTATATAGACATATGTATGTACGAATAAATGAGAACTCCATATGCAATACTATTTAGGCCCACAATATAATGGTTCTATTGTACTTATTCTTTTCATTGGAAGAACAGACCTCATTACAACTTCTTCGTTGGAGACATATTTTGTTACTAAGTAGTGAACAATGCTTATTCTCACAAGAAGGTTGATTTGAGATTTCGAAACTAGGGCACCAATGGTTAGATAATGAATGAATTATGTTCAAGGACAACTTCAAATTTATTTCTTGGCCTATCTCTCATTCCATGTTGAAATTCATTTGAAAACTAGAATTTCTAATCATGATAATTACTTGTGACTGATATATATGTTTCGTTTTAGCATTTACATTATTTAGTTATGTCATCAAGCAATTACACATTCAAAAACATAAATATAGTAGAGACCATAGTGCAAAAGAGACAAGAGACACCAAATATTAGGCTAGTGGCTAGGGGAAAACCCAACAATACTTCTTTATCGAATCAATTCAACAAGGGACATCAAATTCATGGGAAGACTGACTAGTATAATCAATCTCCAAGCCTCGAGTCAACCCTCCAATATCCAAGACAAAATATACATCAATTTGGTCCACAATCAATCTATACTGAGGTCTATCACAAGCCACAAATATCCTTTTCCTCAAACCATTACATATGTCACAAGCTCACATTATAGAGAGACTTTGAATCACAGAGATATTTGACTCAGATATTTGCCTTCCATAGAGATATATATAGCCTCAAATAGCTTGCATACCATAGAATATTGGTGCCTTAAATATCTTACATATTGTAGAAGAAGTGTGCCTCAGACATCCGGATTTCTCTTCCACAGAGGTTGCGAGTTGGTTACCAAAATGGTGAAGTGATAATGCTAGTATATAGTTGTTTGTCCATGCGAAAGGACACAACTCTTGGGCAGGCCGACTTGACAAATAAAGGGTGACTTGGTCAACTTGGAGACACTAAGATATTCTTTAAAATTTTAATTTTCCTTTTCTTTTAAATGTCCAAATGGGACATGATAAAATAATTTTCTTATGACTCAAATAAATTCTTTTTTACTCTTTTACAAAATCATATTGATAAATATTCATTATGAAGGTCGAACCTAGTTACAATTTCAACACTTTTACAATTGATTCAGTACATTTTTTATATTGAGGTTCATGTTTTACCTCGTAATTTCCTTAATACCTTTGTAAGGAGCATTAAATATTCCAATGTAGAACTATAAAAAACCCTTGGATAAATATGTCTACAATTTTTGTGCCAAGAGGTGCACTCACTAATAATGCATGAGTACATCTATACTAAATAATGTGTAGCATGAAAATAAATCAAAAATCAAAAATAAAAGGAAAACACACACAAACAAGGACATGGTTTGGAATCAAAGGAAATAAGGTACCCAATCCATGAAGATATTATTTAGTTAAAAAACAACATTTAGGCTAATAAACTCCCATGAAATAAAATATCATTGTGACTGAATAAATAGATTAAACACTCACTACTAAGGTTTGTAGTAATAAAAAACTAGAAGGGTGAAACAACAAATTCACATACTTGAAGTTGGATGTTCAAAATTATAGACTTTAAATCTCCCCTCCGCAAATTTGTATGCGACTTAGATGATGCCTTACAATTTTTGCTCTTAAAATGTTTTCCCACTCCAATCTCTCACTTGGTGAATGTATCTTGGATAAGTATTCCATCTAACTTATGGCACCAAAAGGGAATATGGTTTTGTTTAACTTACTTTTACAAAATGAAAATCCTGTTTTCTCTTTGGTTTCATTTTTCAATGCATTCATGAACAATGTGTTGTCTCATTTTTAAAATATTTGTTGGCATCCAATGTGTACTTTAAATTGTACTTTGTGATGATTTTAGTTTAGGATTTTTATCATAGCATGATAAACTTAATCTCATATTTGTGTCTCATGTCAAAGATCATATCAATGGGCCTAGCATAACTAGACACTAGATTACATAGAAAAAGACGTTCTAAAATATATTTGATGTTAGAATGTTACATGCTTCCCACACTTTCTTTTAAGAATGTAGACATGTATCAGTTTTGGTTTTGGCTTCGATGCGGGGAGGAATATCGTAATATCAAATGGTCACTTCTTTGTATTCCTCAGTCCATATTTGAAATAGACCATGTTATCTCTTTCCTTTCTAGTGAATCTATATTTTATTTATATTTTGATCTCTAATTACAGATCCACTGCCTTTGTGCATGCATTTTAATATATATGTAATATTAACTTTTGTACAACCTCGATTCATGATTGTCATTGTTCAAATGTGCAGGATATTCCACCAATACAACATATACAAAAATTGGACAATTTCTTATTTTAAGCAAGATATCATAATAAAATAGTAGATGTAAATGTAGAGCCACTTTAAAATGCTAATTATAACATGCCATCTTCCAACGTCTGTCTTGGGCTAGTGCTACTTGACCATGAGTTGGATCTTTTTTATGACACCATAGTAGTATGTAGTTGTTAAAATGTAAAGGGTTCAAGATGGATCCTCGACATGCCACATTAATCGATTATGTTAATGACTAAGCACCTCAAGCTAACAACCTAATACTTCCCACTATTATCAAGGATCTAATAAACAATATAGAAAATACATGTAGCAACAATCCATATGATTGTTTCCTGAAAATTTGGAAGTTGAATTAACTGTTATATTTGAAATTGAACAAACATGTATCCTTCTTTTGAGTCAACTAAGGGTTACGTTGAGGGAAAGTATGATATCAATAAAATAATCACAATTTTATTCCTCAAAATAAAATTATATGTTTTCCAACATTCATTAATCATATTTCAAAATAGAGAAGTTTAGATTTATTTTCATCCTTCTATTATCCATCCAAATTATCCAACAAGTAATCCAAAAAACTACACTAGTTTTCATATACAGTATTAGAAAAAATATCCTCAATACAAGTTCATAAACAAGTATAAGTACTATCAGTTATATAGTATTCCATAGACTATCTAGAAATCAAAATATAGTAACTAGTACCATTTCAATAAACAAAGTCGGTTTTCTTGCAATCATAAATAAAAATTCACAACACCAGCTAAGATTTTCTAGTTAGCAAAAGGGTCTAAGATCATATTTAGTAATAATCCTTCCTATTGTTCCCATAAGTGCCATGTTCATAGAGCCATATGGAGATAACATAACATTTTACAATAATGTACTTCGTAATATAATAATAAACCCATTTTATTATATAAAAATAAGTAACCTTTTCTCAAATAAAAAAAAAAAATATATATATATATATATATATATATATTATATATATATATATATATATATATAATTGTTACAATTGGTAACTTGTCATACCAAATGGCACAACATAAAGGTCTATATTAAGTAAAACCTTTGATTTTTATAGACAAGCATTCCAAACTATAAACTTGTAACATTCAATACATTAATCAAAATTAAATTCATTGTTTGAGGTATTTTCAATGCATGAGCTACTAAATTTCTTCCTCATTGGAAAAAGATGTTACAATTTAGTTATTTGCACCTTTTTATTATAGAATCAATTTTGTTTAATTACTCAATCTGCCATATATAAACATAGAAAACATCTACATTATAATATAATATGCATGATTGTGTGAATAATAAACTTATAATTTAGCTTCATGAGCTCATGACAAACACATTAGTCTAGAGTTGTTCATCATGTTGTCCTACAACATGTCTTCTATTGGCTCCACTCCATACTTCATTCCCTATGAGTTTTATACACCATGATGAAGTTTAAACATAATTAATTGTTTACTTTTGTTTCGATTTTTATAGAATAGTGGATGTGAAATATCATAATTCCTTACAAGTTGTTCTATGAACCATTAATACTCCAACATATAGTCACAACCCATATTTAATCCAATGTCAACCAAATGTTCAAATGAATTTTCTTTATACGTGAACATCTTGTAGAAAACAGATATGAGTGATTGTAAATTAAAAATATAAAAATCTCAACAAATATGAAATGTAAGTGATGAAAATGAAAGTACTCCTCAAAGTTTGCAATCTCCTTGTCCCTACAAGCAAGTTTTATATATCAACTCAAAGAAAAAGAACAACAAAAAATGAAAATCTCACTCTCTTCAGTTTCATTTTTCAATGCATTGATGAACAACATGTTGTATCATTTAAAAAAAATATTTGTTGGCATGCATTAGGTGCTTTATACTGTACTTCGTGGAGATTTTAATGTAGGTTTTTTATTAGTGCATAATAAAATTAATCTCATATTTGTGTCTTGTGTCAAAGATCATATCGATGAGCCTAACATAAGTATATACATAGATTACATAGAAAAAGGCCTTCTAAAATATGTTTGATGTTAGAATGTTACATGCTTCCTACACTTTATTTTAAGAATGTAGATATGTATTGGTTTTGGTTTTGGCTTAGAAGCAAGGGGGAATATCTTAATATCAAATGGTCACTTCTTCATATTCCTCAACCCATGTCATTTGAAGTAGACCATGTTGTCTATTTTCCTTTCTAGTGAATCTATATTTTATTTATATTTTGAACTCTATTTACACATCCACTACCTTTGCTCATGCATTTTAATATATATGTAATATTAACTTTGATATGCATTTAATATTGATTCATGATTGTCACTATTCAAATGTGTAGGATATTCCACCAATACAACATATACAAAAATGATGCAATTTCTTATTTTAACCAAGATATCACAAGAAAAAAGTAGATGAAAATGTAGAGCCGCTTCAAAAAACTAAATGTAACATGTTATTGTTGGGAATCATGATTTCCGTTAGACCAAAACGTGCAGGTGTTAGTCAACAATCGCATCGCCAGAGATAAGGATCCATGAGGGGTGGTTATTCCATGTCACGAAAAACACGAGGAGCGTTGGTTTATCTAGCCAACAATCTCTTGCCCAACGCAAGTCGGGTGTGTATCGAACTCGTGACCTATGCTTTGATACGACTTATTGGGAATCACTATTGTCGCTAGACAAAAACCTGCAGGTGTTAATCAACGATCACATCGCCAAAGATAAGGATCCACGAGAGGCAGTTAGTCCATGTCATGAAATACGCGAGGAGCATTGGTTTATCCAATGTACAACAATTATCTTCAAACACCCATCTTGGGCTAGTGCTACTTCACCATGAGTTGGATCCTTTTTATGACACCCTAGTAGTATGTAGTTGTTAAAATGTGAAGGGTATCCTCAACATGTCACACTAATCAATTATGATAATTACTAACCACCTGAAGTTGATAATGTAATACTTCCCACTATTATCAAGGATCTAATAAACAATATAGAAAATACATGTAGAAACAATCCATATGATTATTTCATGAGAATTTGGAAGTCGAATTAACTATGTTATATTTGGAATTGAACAACGTGTATCCTTCTTTTGAGTCAACTAAGAGTTACAATGAGGAAAAGTATGATATCAATACTATACCAAACATATCTACTGCAAGGTCAAAAATGTTGTGCAAAATTAGAGAAACAATTTCCAAGTATATATCATGGTTGGTTTCATTGTTAGAGGGTAGTGAGGACTTCTCTATTTTTGTCTAAATGTAAATTAAATACCAAAGTTGAAACAATCACCCTTTTTTATCCTGCTTGGCTATCTCCCCTACTTGTTCCACGGCGATGGGTTTAGTTTATTGTTTTTTGGTAATAATTACATGATTTCCAAGCCTAAAACATATGCTACAAATCTTGGGTTGTTTATCATTGCACATGTTTTCATTCCTCCGAAATAGTCAATCGCACTTATGCCATTTTTTGGTTCTCTTTATAATGTGTTTGATTACTTGAATATTGTTAAATACAAACATAAGCATTTCCATGTATCACATGTGTATGAATGGTTATGCTTCCAAAAAAATGATAGGAAGAACGTCCACATACTCATGGAAACATTATTGAGTTCATAAACAATTGCAAGAGCTCATTGTCTAGTGAAAATTATTTGTTTGAGGAACACTCCAATAAAAATACATTCTTTATGGAAAGGAAGGAATCACAATAATTTCTTGTGAATTCAGTAATTTGTGTCTCTTATTGTTGAGTTATTGATAAACTATAACTTTCGTAGACCATTGATCATTTTTCAAAGGCAACTTGCATTTGGATTACCTTTAGATGTCCCCTTTAGGCATAAGAAAAAGATTATTGATTGATTGCATTTTTTATTTTTCAATGGAGTTATGTAAATTTCTTGCTTAGTTCAATATTTGTTTCCTAAAGTACTTGAGTGCAGGTGTATTGGAAAAAGATTCTCATGCTTCTAATAAATGATTGGTTTAATGTGTGAACAAACTATATGCATTATGGTTAATAATATCATTGATTTAATATTCAATATTTTTGCAATCTTGACTATGTCTATTATCTACCATTTCACCCCACTATAATTTCAACTCAAGATCATGTTTCTAAACGATCACAACTTGGAGAAAAAAAAATATATCAAGCATGGTTAGATCAACCACCTACTTAGTTCCCACTAATTCTTGAGTCATCAATTTCATAATGTACATAGTAGCATAAGTTCTGCAAAATTTGGGGTTCAAAATAATAATCATTATCATTATCAAGAAGTACACATCTCTATAATTCATGTTGTCAATAAATATACATATCCCATTGGAGTTCATTGGTTGATGCATAAGTAGATGGATTGGTAGGTGGATCAATGGGTGGACTACTATGAGTAGATGGTGGCACACATGGAGGAGGAGGCAGAGGAGAAGGAGGAGGTGGAGGAGGAAGAGGAGGAAGATCATCTTTAGAAATATAGTCATGTAAAGATGAAGAAGATGTAGAACATGAAGGACAAACACATCTTGCATCTTGTCACCCCTTAGTTTTGACCCTTTGGAATATCATTAATATATTAAGAAATGACAACAAAAAATTGTATCTAGAGGAAGGCTTGCAAATCTCCTCACAAGCTTAGGATCCCATGGGATGACTCTAGGTTGAATTGCCTAGACTCTATATCCAATCATTAAAATACTTAATTGATCAATAATTTGGTGATGAAATTAGATGTTCAATATAATTTAGTGCATGCTACTATTGAATGGATCATTATATAATTTGTCATCTATATTGGTACTTTTTGGGAGGGAAATTGGAAGAATTGGTTTGCAGTGCCGATTTAAGGGACAAGTCTCAGTTTGGTGATTTAGGATTTGAAGACTCCTAAAGCCAATTTAAGGTATCAAATGACCGTTTTTGGGGTCAAATGTTGTAAGCTTTCTAATAGTGAAAAATCACCATAATTGAAGTTTGTATATAAAAGTCATGCCTCTTACAATTTGACCAACCATGTTGACCACCTTGGTACCAGGTGGATGGCACATTAGCCCCCATTACACACACATGTGGAGCTAGTCACATGTGGAATTTCAAGAAGACTCTAAAGGGTCCATATCCTTAACACTAATTTAGGGTTGAGGCATGGAAAACTCCTAACCCATACTCTAGACAACTATTAGAATATGCTGAATATTGGGTTGCTAGGAAAGAAAGGATTTCCATTATTTTGGTATTTTTATTGTTCCATTGTTGTGTAAAAAATATAGGAGTGGGATATTGAAGCATAATAGAGTAAGTAGAAGATCCACAATAGACAGTTAGGGCATAGTGTCCATGGAAACTCCATAAGAAGTTCCCCTTTCTTTGTACTTACATTTTATCACTGAGAAAAAAGAGAGCGGAGCATAGGCCTCACCTTATAGCTAGGTTTTCATTTGTGTGAATGGCATGCCCATTTGTTTTTTTTCCATAATGTTGAGATCTATACTAGTACTAATAAGTGTAAGATCTAAGGTAAAAAATTACATAATGAAATATTTCAAAATATTGTAATACTTGTTGTGACAAACTATGCCATTGGACTATCCATGGTAGTTTATAGACCATATTGGTATGGAAGTAGTTTTCATTGAGGTTTTGTGAAAATCTTGACTTAAGAAGGAAGTCACATCTTGTTTTCATTTGTATGAATGGCATGCCCATTTGTTTTTTTTCCATAATGTTGAGATCTATACTAGTACTAATAAGTGTAAGATCTAAGGTAAAAAATTACATAATGAAATATTTCAAAATATTGTAATACTTCTTGTGACAAACTATGCCATTGGAATATCCAAGGTAGTTTATAGAGCATATTGGTATGGAAGTATTTTTCATTGAGGGTTTTGTGAAAATCTTGACTTAAGAAGGAAGTCTTAGAACATTAGCCATGGGCGTAGACAATTCTAGCTGTAACAACCCTTAGGATGTGGCAAGAAAGAGAATTTGGAAGATTAGAAGAACAAGTTGTTGTTTCAACATTGCCCTCCTCATGGAAACTCTAGTGAAAAAGTGTTAACCTTTTGGGGAGGATGGTGGTTCTAAATTAGAAGTTGGATCAAATGAGAAATCAAGAGTTCATGAAAACCAAGAAAAGGAGTTGGAAAAAAAGACAGAGAAAGAGCAACCAAGTCCGAGTGTCATCACGTCTTCATGATCTCTATTTAAAGTGGAAACCAGAGTGGAAATCAAACCCTACCAAGATGAGATTAAGTTTTGTTAATTTGAATTATTGGTTGCAATAATTAGAAGTTTATTTTAATATCCATAACATAGAAGTTGAGAAAAAGGTTCCATTTTCATGATTGAAACTAGACGACCATTCCATAACGTGATGGGAAAGGCACATGGAGACACTTAGGTTGGAGGGTGATACACTAGTAACTCAACGAGATGCAATTAAAACCCTAATCAAGTCCCAATTCTACCCTGTTGGGTATATTGAGTACTAGTGGATCTGTCGGCATCACTTTGAGTAGAGACGGGGATAGAGTGTGTAAGGGTATACCACTTCTGTAAAATGGTAATTATGTGGGGGATACATCCCAACAACCTAGACATACTCCTCAAGTATTTTTGGTTCTACACATTCATTCATGAAAGAAATTGATCCTCTTTAAACCCAGGACAATTGATAAGGCCTATGTGCAAGCAAAGTAACTAGAGAATACGGGCAATAAGAAAGCACAACCAAGTGGTTCCAAATAGAAATATCACCAAGATTCTCCCAAGGAGTAGAAAGAGAAGTGTAAATGAAAGAACAAGAAGACAACAACCACTATACATCAAAGCAAGGATCTAAACAAGCACCGCAACCATTGTAACATTAATGGTCAAACCAAAGGTAGGTGTTGGAAGCTAAATCTAAATATGAATCAAAAGAACTATAATAAGATTGACAAGAAGAAGAACCTACTAACCATGGATTCAAGAAACCTAGTAGAGAGAAACTCAAATGTGTATGAAAAGATTGTCTGCACTACAATGCAAAAGGAAGTGAACCTAAGTAGATTTCATCACAAGAGAATGATATGAATAAACTCTTCCACATTAATATTCATGTTAATAGTACAAGATAGATGCTCTTTTCAATTTTGGTTCACATGCCAACCTTATAGTAGAAGATCTAGTCAAATACATTGGACTAGAAGTTCATGATCATTCTAACCCATATCCATTAAGATGGGTAAATAAGGATGAATAGCTCAAGGTCACTAAACAATGTAAGATTAAATTTGCTTTAAGTTAAAACTATATTAAAAAAGTGGAGGTATATGTAATACAACTTAATGTGTGTGGTGTAGTTTTTGGAATTAATTACATGTATATAATAGATGCAATATTCAAGAGGAGAGTAAACTAGTACCACCCAATCAAGGATGGGAAGTATTCCATCATCAATGTACACAAATTTAAATTGAAAATCTCTCTAATAAGTGATAGTGAAGCTAATAACATGATTAGTTCTAGTAGGAAGTTTGTATTACTTAGGTTGGAAACAGCTAGATGGTGAATCAGTAAAGGTAAGGCGTCTCTTGAAGGATGTACCAAAGAGAAATGTTACTTGGAGGAATTTTTGCATGCATGCAAAGGTGTTTCACGAGCCGAAAGGGTTAACACCAAAGAGTCCCCACAAGCTTTCCCTGAATGAGGTGAGGAAATGTTTCTCGTACCTTCTCCATGGAGTACCATTTTACTTTTCCTAGAAGTTGTCATTTTAAACCAATATTCCAAAGGTCAGGTTACCCCGATCTTGTACTTATGGACCTCTTTTACAAAATTGTATCTCTTTAAACTCTTCCTAAGAATCTAGCGTTAAATCCTCTATAAAAGGTAGTAACTGCTTCTCTTCTTGATCCTACATGGAAGGCTCATAGAATTTCAGATTTTCCACATTCACTATTGAGTAAATGCACATGTATGAGGGTAGACTGAGTCCATAGGCATCATCTCCCACTATTTCCAATATCTCAAGGGGACCATATCATAGAGCCTTGACTTTCTTACTAGGACCGTGTGGCATAGTGTTGTTCAACTGTAACCATAATCTATCTCCCACCCTGAGTAACCTCTCTATTCTATGTTGATCATGCCTAGCCTTGTAATTTTCCTATGACTTTTGCAACATCTCCTATCCCTGTAGATGGATTTGCCTGGTCTTCTCAACAAATTTCTCTGTCCTTAAAGCATCCCTTGTAAGATATTTCCTCACTCCTTGTTATCCATATGCAATATCCAAAGGTAAAACTAGAAAATATCCAAAACAAGTTTCAAATAGGGAATTCCCAATAGAAGTGTGTATTGCTCTTTTATAAGAGTGTTGTATATATACTATATTTTCATCCCAAGTATTAGGATTCTTCTTATTGTAGCCCTCAAAAGCTACACCAAAGTCATTTTGACTACTTTTGTTTCCTGTTTGACTGTGGATAAAATGTTGTAGACCTCTTCAACTTTGTGTCCATCTTCTCCCATAACGTAGTTCGAAATGCATTAAGAAATCTTGTGTCCTTGTATAAAATATTGCTCCTTGGGATTCCAAAGTGCACCTAGATCTATCGAAAGAACAAGTTTGTTGCTTCTTGTCCACTTATGGTCATTTCACAAGGCATCAGAACACGCATCTCACTGAAATTGCCAGCTACAATGAACATTTAGTCATGTCCTTCCTAGCTGCATTGCCTTTCAACCATGTTACTGCAAACTTTTTTTTCCATCAACATGTCCATAATCAAAGTATTTATCCATAGCATTAATCCAGTCCATTAATTCGTCAACTTTCAAATTACCTTCATACTTAGGCACCTCCACATTCGTTCTAACATTCATCTTAGCTATCATCTTCAACATTTTCTCATATGTTGATTCTTCACCTTCTTTGCCAGAAGACCCTTCTTGTATTTCTTTAGCATCCCTTGTATCCTCATTTTTGACCAATTTCCATTACTTCTAATTTCTCTTGAATGTGCCTCATCTCCTCTTGTAAGGCCACATTTGCTGCAGGCCTCCCTCTGTCTGCTCCTCGAACTACTCCTTTGCACCTTTCTGTCATCATTGAAGGAAAAAACTGGTTTTTCTCTAATACCAAAAATTGATGCCAATGATCCCACTACGATCCTCACTGAACTTTATGGATGCAATAGGTATTCTACAAAACAAATTTGACAGTTAATTATTGCTCGGAATTCGACGATCCGGGTCTAGATTGAAGCTGCGTGTAACAGTTTCTTAAGGTTTGGATTACTTCAGACCACCCTTCAACAACTTCAATATCTGGAAGTCCAGAAGATCCATGGGTGCCACTCTGCTCGATGGCCCGGATGTATCCCAACCGAATGAACATCCAACTAAATATTGTATATGGTATCTGGGATCGGAGATTACAGTGCTAACACACTTCGCGAAGGTTGGATGCAAATTGGTCGTATACAATTGACGCTCGAAATTCGATGCCAATTGGGGTCCACACTGCATAAAAGATGGTGCTTGTGGGTTCCACACCGGATAAGTTATAAAGGTTTTAATCCTTCTGTCTAGGTATCAGGGGGTTACGACGCTCACTCGTTGTCCAAAATCCAGATTCCTACTACACCGGATATGAACTAGTTTACATGGTTGCGAATTGAATTAGCAAAACCAACAAATTTTAATGACCCTGAAAACCAACAGCTTCACTACAGAACAATGGTCTACAATCAAATCACACGGTATAAAGTAAAAGAAGATGATCAATCAATTCTATCAAGTCGAAATCAATTACACGATTAACATGTGGGGGCAAGAAGAAGGAAATATGATATTTGATTAATTGTAGAAAGAAAAGATTATAATTAGTTTAGAATTTATAAGAAGAGCTTCAGCGTAAATCACATGAAAAAGACATTTGTCGACACGTTTCGAACAAGTTGAAGAAGCAGATCAGGCCATTCTTCCATGTGTTCTTCTTCTTGTTATTTTTCGCTCCTCTTCCGACTCTTACTCAGAGTTTCTTCCTTTTTTAAAATATTATATTACATCCAAAATAGACTTCCAAAACAAATTGATTTTTTTTTAATTTTTCAAAAGTATCTTACTTAAACCTACCCATGTTTTTAGCAACTAAGTAACTCTCATCCTAACTTCCTAACAAGACAGAGTCTTTCTAGATTGAATTCAAAATGTTACAAATTAAATAAGAACTTAAGGGAACCAATTCCCTTTGGTAAACATAATTGACCTAAGCAAGTCAAAATAATTCAAGTGGGAGATGCTCCTGTGCATCATGCACTGAGACATCATATAAAACAACTTATCAAGTTTGTTCCATGAGCATTGAAATAAGTTATTGCCAAAGAAAACCAACATATAAAATATATATATATATATATATATATATATGGATGATAATGGTAGTAGTAATAGTTCTAGACCAAAGGTAGTATCAAACAATCCCAAAAGTAGAAGGGAATAATCCCTAGTCCAACTTGAAGTGGTATTGGGTTGCATGATGAAATGAATCAATATTTTTTAGGGTGAATAATGATAATTATGAGGTGACAAATAAATCACGGGAGATTATCATCCCTTTGTACAAGTGGAAGTGCATTAAGTATGACAGAAGATTTAAACAATTACTACCTAGTGTCTATGTGTTATGGGGCATATAAATCCTAGAATATATAAGTAGAAAGCATAAAGTGGTGTAGGAACCATGGGTAAAGATCAAAAAAATATTCAAAGACAAAAATTTAAATTTTGATGTTGATGATTTAAGACTTCTAAGACCAATAATAGCTTAATGTTGGATTTCACCAAATTTCCCTAGGTGGTAAAGAACACGACTAAAGATTAAGGCTCTACATGATGAGGCCTACTTGAAATTTTAACACTGTAATTAAATAAGAAGAAAATATGAAAATTTGAGTATATGGATCATTTGTATATTAGAAAACTTTCAGTAAAAATCACATTATGTTTGTTAAGTCTACGTGTTCCGATTTTTACCGAAAGTTTTCTAATATGCAAAATATGGATCACAAAAGCTTGAATTCAAATACATATGGATGATGTGAATATACCTACCTCATTAATTGTCTACCTCTTCTTGAAACAAGAGGAAATGATAATCAGAAAATAATCAATATCTTGATGAGATGCTGACACCATGTTATTGTTGATCTAACCTAGGTTGTTAGACATAACCAAAGTAGGATTTTAGAGGAATGTTTAATCTTATTATTACATTAAATGTAATAGATTTTGTTCATTGTTTATGCATAATAATGAAATTAATTTTGTTGATGAATCATGATAAGTACACTCATGATGTTCTAATGTTCTGCATGTGATATACGTTGAGATGATTATCATATTTATGATGTTATGCTATGATGTTTCATTAGCACGCGGTCTTATTTATTACGCTGATGTAATATTGTGTCTTTGATAGAGATATGTCAATGTTAAAATATTATGATGGCAGTTCATGAAGTAATTGCATGTGGCAATGGCATGCAGTTTAGGACGAGATGTTCATGCATGGGCATGAGGTGTCCTATTCAAAATGTTGTGATAATAATAATGATGAGCTCCAATGAGGACATGAGACTGAATTTCACCAAATTTTCATCATTGGGAAAGAACACATGACTAGAGATTAAGGCTCCACGTGATGAGGCATACTTGAAAGTTTAGTGGTGTAATTAAATAAGGAGAATATATGAAAAATTGATCATATGGATAATGTGACTATACCTACCTCGTAAGTTGTCTACCTCTTTGAAATAAGAGGAAATGATAATCAAAAAATGATTGATATCTTGATGAGATTTAGACACTCATGTTATTGATGATCTAGCCCAGTCTATTAGACATGACCCAAGTAGATTTTAAAGGGATGTTTAATGATATTATTGTAGTAAATGTAATAGATTGAGTTCATTGTTTGTGCATAATAATGAAATTGATTTTGCTAATGAATCATGATAAGTACACTCATGATGTTTGATGTCCTTTATGTGATGTGTTGAGATGATTATCAAATTTATGATATTATGCTACGATGTTATGTTAGCACATGGTTCTATTTATTATTTGATGTAATACAATGTTTTTTTTGTAGATATGTTCATGTTATAATATTATGATGTAATTCGATGATGTAATGGCATGTAATAATGCATGCAGTTTTATGATGAGATGTTAATGGTGGCATGTGTGAGTATGTGGTGTCCTACTATTCAAGATGTTGTGATAACTATGATGATGTGTTCTGATGAACACATGTTGAGAGTTAGCATGTGGATTAGTTTTCCGATTATAGAACTAAAGCTTTGGTTGTATTTTGTAAAGTGGAGAATGACAAGGAATCCACCAATAGGTCAAGGTGCTAGTTTATTTGATGATCTTGTGGGAGCCCATACATACAAGGGAGATTACATAACAACCTATGGGTTGAGAACAAACTCAATCAATTACTTATCCTGATGTTTCTTTTTCTTTATATTATTCTTTGTATACGGGACCATCCCCAGAAGGTCAAGTGTCTAATATTGGATTTGTGATGCCAAAGTCCAGAAGAGGGATGGATTTGAGTGTGGGACTTCAATGCTTAGGGTTGTACCTAGCAAGCGTTGTGGGGGGGCTTTGGGTTAGCTTATCAATATGCCTAGGGCATGTGAGTACTAGCCTAGATGTTTTCTTTGGACATATGAGGTTTGAGCCTTGAGGCTCTAGTATAGACCAATGGGCTTTAACCCTGGTTCCAAAAGTTGGGAAATTAGAGCTTGAGAGTCTTGCACTTTCCCTAATGCTATGATGTAGCTTTTGATGCCTATTACAATCATTTGTGTGGCCCTTATACTAATTACAACAAAGCTTATTATGTAGAAGAGAAGGAAATAAATAAATAAATAAGTTATAAGCTATATGTTTAAACTTATCTTCAAGACAAAGTTTCTTAAAGAGGGGGAGTATGTAATGCCACATTTATTAATAAAGTGAAAATCATAATAAATAAACTACTTTATTATAAAATGTAAAAGAGTAAATTTATGGAAAAAGGAAAATTAAGGAAAACCTAAGATAAAAATAAAAATTGGATGATGACACATGGATTATGTGCATGAAAATTTTCCTTCCATTTTGGAACAAGTTATTATATATAATGGATGAGGAGGACATGGGTCATCCTTTTCCTTGAAGAATTCTAGGAGGAAGGATTCACTAGCAAAGGTAGTTGATTGAGGGCTTAGGGGTGGCCAATTGCAAAAATATATGGCATAGTTGAGCCTATGATTGGATGGAGAGTCACCCCCCAAACATTGGTTGCGGCCAACAGGTTCAAAGACTGGTGCACGACATCACAAATATGTAATTCAATCAGGTTCTTCAACTCCTATATATGATTCCTCCCATTCACCTCTCATGTGGCTTATGCAATTTGTATAAAATGTTTGTTATGTTTATCAGTTAATGGTTGAATTATTTATGTAATTTGTGTAAAATTATGCTTCAAGTTTGGGTCATTATTGTTAGTGTTTGAAGATGTTATAATGTCTTGTGGACTATTCTCTTGCTTATTATGTTAATATTTTCTTACTTTATTGTTCTCTAACCTTTGATCTGAACAAGGGGTTTCCCAATGTCAGTGGGCTACTCTCTAATACTAGATCACTGCTTTTTCATATGCATATGTAGTGAACTATTATCTCTTTTTACATATGACTAATTTTGTTTATTTTCAATGTGTCAATGGTTTGTGGCAAGGGATTTCTTAGTAGCCTATAACCTATTCTCAACTGCTTAGAATATAAATATATATAATATATTATATATATATATATATATATATACACTATTTTCTCTATTTTTGTATATCTAATTGTGTTTCATCACATATCGGTTATTATCTAATTTGAAACAAGGAGCTCCCCTACAAGTTGTGGACTATACTCAACTATTCAAGGTCTTTGGTTATTTTTGTGCAGTAACTGTGAGATATCTTTGTTATCATGAGTGACTCACTTTATTTCATCTCAGTTTGTTGGTTCTATGATAGGGAAGTGTTTTATGCAATTAAATCATTTCACCTGGAAAGGGATTGGGAGGTTTTGATTTGGGTTCAATTTTTATAATAGATGATAATTATTATCTTTGTAACTGATTGTACTTCCAACACTTATTCTTTCTTTTTGTTTTAATATTTAGATAATTCACATTAATTTGCATCTATTTTTTTGCATTTAGACTCGAAATTTATAAATTAAAGAAAAATTAAAAACAAAACAAAACATTGTGCATCACATATGGATACTGGGCCATACCCAAAGGGCTTGCCATTTCAATGGAGAAAGATCTAAGTGAGCCATTTTGATAATTAACCTTGCATGATTCATGGGGGTCATTTGTTTGCATCAACACATCATAAATTGCATTTCTTTTTCTCTATTAATAATGTTAATGAACAAAACAATAATTTTTTGAGGAAATGATTTTTTTGGTTGATCCGTTAGTGTCTTTGTTTCATTCAATGTGATATAGATTCTTTAAGGTTTATTAGTTCACCATCTTTGTATCTTTGAATATTTGGCTATGGGCCAAGGGGAATAAATGACCATAGGCAATGTTACTCCCTCTCTTGATAGAAGGTCTAGTAGTAAACTATTTTGTTATGGTGTCCTTCATTTTCTAGGTGAATTATATGCCATATATATGGATCAATTCTCTAATGTTTAAATTTTTCGATCAAATAATCATAGCCCATGCAATAGCTTCTAATTTTAGCTTCAAGTTTCTTCAAAAGTTGTTTGAAGGTCGAGCTACCAACCTAAAGTTTTATACCCAACAACCATAAAGACAACCAAACACCAACAAGGTAGACACCATTTTGATACCACTCGGAATGAACCTAAAAGTTCATTTACTATAGCATTCACGAAAAGAGATATCATTCAAAAAAAGTATATGGAAAAGCCAAATATGTGATGCATAAACAGATAAATAATAAATACGTGTCATCGTAGATAGTCCTTGCTAAGTGAAGCAGTCTTAAAGCATTCAAAAAAGCTTTACATGGACCTCTTCTAAAACCGTTGACGAAAAAAAACAAAAAATTTTCCACACAAGAACATGCACAAGTAATAAAAATGGGAAGCTAATTCCCACAATGTTGTCAAAGAATGGTTTCCAACAATTCACAAAAACGGCAATAAAAACATATTGAAGATGAAAAGTGATTTCACAAACATACTATTAGGTCGTGGATCAACACAAACACTTTAAGCAAGCAACTGAAGAGACTTGACCACACGCTAATGGGATAAATTCTCTGTCTACAACATGCATGGTTTTCCTATAAACATCTCTTTCACCATGCATACCTGCAAAAGGAAGCAACAAGGGTAGGTGTCCAATAAAATTTTCAATACATCATTACCAAAGGATTCAATCTTTAGAAAGAGCATGAGATCCGTATGAATGTATGAATAAATGAATCAATGATATTTTAACGTCCACGAGACTAAAAATAGTCTATGGGACCACTATCCTCCTTGCTTTTCGCCTTTTGCAATTCAATCATTTTCTTATTTAAATGGAAGATGAGATGGCCCAACCTTCCAATAGTCTCCTCGCTAAAAAGACAATGCTAAGGGACCGATGCTAACATATTGTCATAATTATCCCTAATATCTCTTAAAGCATCACATTCCAAAATGAAATGTTTTTCCAATAGCACTACACCAAAAGTGCAAAAAGTACACACCCATTCTTCCCAAGCTTCGTTAGGTCTTTTCCACCGTTCTGTTTCATGCCGAAGTTGATGCGAGTTAGTTTTTAATTGAGTAATAAGAATCTTTGCTCTCCATGGAATGCTAGCTCCAATGTACTCTTTTTGTTGGAGATCACATGCAGGGTTGAATTCCTCAACATTGCACTTCTTCCTTCTACCCAACACTTTTCCCCATATATGCTTACAGAACTTCTTCATAATAAAATTCTTTAACTCCTTGCTATTTGAGAACAGGATAACTCCATGTCCCAAGAAATTAAGCAAGTCAATTGATAAGACATCCTCAAGCAAGAGGTCAAATGTTGCCATCATCAATCATCAATCCAATCACAATTAATTTGGATAGTGTAAAACGATACAAAAAAATTCCATCTACACTTCTTAATTATCAATTTGTGCGCACAACATATCTATGATTTGGATGCCTATATGGTTTAAGTGTGGAAGCTAATCAGTTGGCTCCATCTATTCAAAGGGTATAAAAGCTAGTTCTTGCAAATTCATAGTAGACGCAGATGGTGCATAATATGGTCTTGGCTAATCAGTTGTTATAGAGGCAACAAGATTACTTGCATTTGATAATGAAGTCTCAATATATCTTATGCAATCTCTTGTTGGACTAATCTCAATCTTAACCCTTTGAAGAAAGAGAGAAGCAACCAACTAAGAATGCATCTGGGTATTTGGGAAACCCATGACATTCTAAAGATCGATGTGGTAAGCAATTGTGGGAACTTACCTTGGACTTTCAATAGTAGAATATCTACCAGAATAGTGGTAATACTTCTTATGCTCTGATACCATATTATTAAAATTAAAATTAAGTGTTACACTAGGATCTAAAATTTATCACTGACTTCACATATCACTCGTAGACTTGCCTAAGCAAATATATTTAATATGTTCCATGCGTTGTGACATAATACAATGGATAATGATCCCTTATACTGTGAAATTCGGAAAAACGCATAACCTCAGAGGTCACACCATCTCCAACAAACTCGGTTATCTTTGAAGATAAGTGGATGATTAGACGGGCAACAAGAACTATATGGGATACTATAAAATTAATAACCATCTCTTATTTATGGCAAAGATGCTGCTAAGCCGGAAAATATAGCACTTCACTTGGTGGAGGTTGCTGCAATTAAAATTGATTCGACAATATAACTCACAACTAGGATACGAATGTCGAGATGTCACTAGATCTAATGTGCCAATAGTTTATTCCTGAAAACAAATTTTATGTTAGTTGCATGATTTAATGCGTCATCGTGTTGAACCAACCGTACACTAAATTGAACAAGATAAAACCCAAATTTAGTCTACCTCTAATTAAATCGAATAGAATTTTATTGTTGAACAAAAATTGATTGGTATTGAACAAGCAAATAGTAGTAGCACGTATCTAATATTAATTTAAGTTTTGGAATTTGTAAGATATCACCATTTATTACTTTTTAATGGATATCGCAATATAACAAAAGCGTCAAAATGTACACAACTAAATCATTCATATTGGCCCATGAAGCCACGGTCTAGCAGTAAGGTACATGAAACTATAATGATTACCCAGGTTCAAAACCTTCTCAGCTTGATTCCCCTTGTTAAGACAGGCATGTGCTTATATAGAATAAGCAGGCAATGCCAGGTGCAATCCCAGGTGGATTTTAATTTTTAATGATTTCACCTATTTGTAAAGTAAAAGAAAATAAATCCCAATCATCTTGACTACTTTTGGCCATTGTTGGGTATTAATATATGCTATGCTTACTACTGTTATGCATTGGTATAAAAAGATTTCCCACTCTTTTGCGCCTACTCTTTTTGTGTATCATTAATGCAAACCAAGCTTGAAGAAAAGGTATCCCTTGTATTTATTTTTCGTTGAAAACAAGCGTTTTGATATTAAACAAACAAGCTGGAAAACAACATTCAAAAACTAATTTAAGCATCTATAAATGTATCATGATAACTCTTGTCCGCATATATTATTTTTTTTTTTTTTAACCACAAGGGATACTCATTTTTGAAGGGAATGCCTAGTAAACCCGTCCCGTCGACATAGACTAGCGTGCCTCGCCAAGAGGATTCAAACTGGGCACCTACCAACACGGAACAAGCCAAATGCTGAACAACAATGGCAAGAACCAATTGAACTAGGTGGGCTAATCTTTTTCCGAGGAGAATCTCACAGGTAAGTCCAAAAGGTTCTTCCCTACATTCATGGCCCTAGTAAACCATCAACATAGACTAGTGCGCCTAAACTAGGGAGGCTCAAACTAGGCACCTGAACAGTGAATAACATTGGCAACGTCTGGTTGAATTAACCCCTTTAATTTTTTTTTGCCTAGTAGTTACTAATTCGTATATTTATATTTTGAAAGAATGAACAATTTGACAACCTTATATTATTAGAAACTGATAGGTTTGCCCATCTGTGTTATGAAAATGTTCAAAATAAATCATCAAACCTTGATTAGAAGACACATCTTACATAAAGGCATACATTAATGCTAGCATGTTGCTAGAAACTTGCCAGGTTTTGGCCTATCTTTGTTACGAAAAGGATAAAGTTAAACCATCATACCATTGATGTTCAAGTATATGCTATGTCAAGCTTTCATCATTTACAGGAGTAAAGACGATTCATGTTTATTGACTGTCTCAAGTTCTATCACATCATTTTGTTCTGAACATTGTAAATTATATGCCAACAGTCATTCGAATGCACACCAGAGGTCTCACGTGTCACTTTTATATCGCACTGCTAAATAAGCATCTTCAATAGATTCCAATTCGTCTTGAAATAGTCAAGGCTGATATCCTTGCGTGAATAAAGGCTGGTAAGGTAGTATTTTACAAGAATCATACTGTCAACACAACAAAGTGCTAGCAAGATAGGTTTTAACTTTTTCTAAAAAGTCAAGATTACTTATCCAGCGCTCCTCTTGCGTATCATATCCGTTCAGATTGCTCCTTAGTAACTAAAGAAAAGTTTTATAGTGCTTCTATGACCACATTTGCTTTTGTAAGCTTTTCTCTGATATCAATGTGATATCTCTCCATAGATCACATCACTCAAATTGAAAACTGCGTGATTTTATCTGAAATCTAGAAGGGTAACTTTTCTTTCTCATTTTTATAGATGGAATTCCAGTTCGATACACAAAATCAGATAAAATAATGAAAGATGAGACCAGAATATCTTCAATGCACCAGAGCCAGTTTTGCATAAGCAACTTCCATTGGATTGTTGAATTTCGAGAGTCGAATAAACCATATAAACAGTCGAGGGAATATCCAGTAATTTTGCAACCATAAATGCATATAAATCAAAACAAACAAACTCTAATGAAATAATCTGCATTTACCAGCATTACAATGGACTGAGGAGAGTAACATTCCATACATTCTTGAGAGTTATCCAAAACAACGATCCTGAGATTGAACTACTAACATTCTTACACCATATTATGTGTAACACTTGAAGGTGGCCAAGATAACCGCCTTTGCTTCAGACCATCGTGATCAGACTGCCCAGCATCAGAAGACCCTCCAAAATCCGGGTCTTCAACAGAAGACTCTAACTGGTCTAATCTTGTGCGACTACGAATCACAACATCGTCTGAGTTTGGTTCATCCATACTGTAATTTGCATTCCAGGGAGGAGGGGTTGCACATTCTGAATCCCCTTGATCTGACATCCATGATGGATCTTTTGATGGTGTAACTGGAGATGATGAACCAACACGTAGCCTGTGAAGTGCAGCAATTGATTCTCTCATTGCAGATATGGCTTCAAAGTAACGTGTGCAAGATGCCAAGGCAACTGGAATTGGTCGCAGCATTTCCTAAGCAGGTAGTGCAAAAAAAAAATCATGTTAGTTCAGTAATCATTTTTGTGTTTTTCCAGCTAAAGCAGATTGAGATAGAACGGCTATTTTTGCCTAGTCACAATTTCATACCACCACAAATGTTAACCAAAGGCATCAAAACTATCGGTGGGTAGAAAAGTTGAAGATCTGCATGAAAATATTACAGTTTCACATAAACAATGATTTATAATTTTGCAGCTAAGTTACCAGCAATGCAGAAAGTATTCAGAAACCCTATATATATATATATAAACAAAAACACTAAAAAACTGTAAAAAAAATTAAGCTTTTATAGGAATAAAATAATTCAAAAAAAAAAAATCCTATTTGGAATTCTTATAATCTGCAAATGAAAGATGTTTGCATTTGTATACTTTAGATTTTTATTCTATAGAGGATTGTAATTATAATAGATATAAAAAAATTATATTAATAATATATAAAATTATATATATTAATATCCCAATTATACTGCACAATCTACAAGAGGCAAAAATTTAAGTCCAATAAAGTGGAAATGATGTTCAAGGGTGGCGCTATTGCATCAGATTGTTTAACCAGTAATGATCCATTGGCAAAATTTAAGCAAACTTCAAATTTTAGATCAAATTCAAACTCTACTCCATCAACTCAATACATAGAGGATCAGAATTTTCAAAATGAATGGTATGATTAAGTTTTTACAGCAGTTCAGGTGGTTGATTGAGCAGCATCATTTGATACTCACAATCTACTAAGTATTTCATTTGAAAATGATTTGATATTGGACACAAGAGCTACTCGACATATGACTTTTCGCAGGGGTTGCTCTTGGAATTACTAGGATATTCAGCTAAATCCCATTTATTTATCTAATGACACAATTCATATTCCCCAAAAAAAGAATTAGTCATGTAATACCCCTGATTTGGTAATGTGCTTGTACATATCGGTTATATATAGGCTGGTGAGTTGGATGATAAGGCCAAGGTCCAATGTAAGTAATGTAACTGATTTACATCATATTACTAATAAAAGTACACAGCTGGCTGCATGACGGGACAAAAAGAGTATAAGGGTTATAACTCCACGAGAGGGGATTTAGGGGGGGCAAAGGAGCTAAAAACAATATTAATCAATATTTTATTATAACCCAAAGTACATAAACCTTGATTGATGTAAAGGAGATCAATCTTGGAATTTGTGCCAAGTAGTTGAGAAGTAGTTAAGAGGGTGACAAGTGCCAAGTTGAAACCATGCATACTTAATCTTGGGTTTGTGAGTTAAGGGTCTCTCTTCCATTCATTCTTATATTCCATCATATCAATTTGTATGGCTGAGCGAGCCAGGAATCGGGATATGACAGAGAACTGATTTACACGTTAAATTAATGTAGAATCACAATAGAAGCATCCCTAGTTTCGCAGCACAGAGATTTTCCTAGCTATCCCACACAAAAGCCCTAGAAGAGGGAGTTAACCTAAGGGACAGAAATTGCAGAGAAGGGGGATCCCCTCTTGGGTTGTGTGGGTTGAGGGGAAAAGAGAGTTGGTGACTGGAATGGATGGTTTAGTGAGAAACATAAGTGTCAGTGGGTTTTGGGGTTGAGTATTGCCGCCTTAATCCACACATGTGATTATCATGGAGAAAACCTTTAACTCCACTTAGTGTGGCCTTGGGGGCAAGTCTCAAGTTGAGTTTGTCACTCAATTCTCAACTCATTTGTCTAGGCTCACTCCTAGTCAAAGACAAGGGGAGTGGACCCTACAAATTATATAAGGTTCAACTAATTAAGTTAAGTTCTAGGAGATAGTGAAAATTACCAAAATACAATTCACTATATAGAGCAATAAGAGCATCAAAGCATGTCCATGGGTTTAATGAGAATAGACATCACAAGTATTACAAGATGAAGTAAAAGACCAGTGCCAAGTTATAAGTACTTGCTAAACAAATGCTCCAAGTAAAGATAATAACTTTGAAAAGGAGTGCTTGGAAAGAAATGCTTGAAACAAAGATGCTACAAAAGATAAATGCCTTCAAAAGTAAAATGGAAAATAATAATTAGCAAGTACAATAACTTGAAAATACATGAAAATGTAATAAAGTGCTCAAAAAAGATACTTGAAATAATAATGATTGCTCAAAATAAATAATACTTGCTCAACCCTACTTTGTAATGTAGTGAATTAATCTTGGTAAATTTTAGTTTAAGTTAGTGAGTTAGTCCTAGGATCTAAAGCATGTTTGAAAGTAACTCCCTTCCTCAAACCTTACCCTCGCTTGGGCCCGGATCTTAGAGTAAGGAGACAAAAGAGGATGGAAAGTCCCTAATTACTACTTCAACCAACCTAAGTTGGAGGTAAATTATTATTGCAAACATTGCCAAATTGCTAATGAAAGATAGTTTGCAATGTAATATTCCAAACTAGGAAAATGCAGCAAATAACATATGCATGAACTAAACTACAACAATAAAAATCTGAAGAGCACAAATCAGAAAACCCCAAAATCTAGGCAATAGTTCTGAGCCATTTTATTAATTATGCATGGAAATAAAGTACAAAAAGAAGAAACCCATAGAACCTGGGCTTGCTACAACAGGAAACACAAAACCCAAGTGATAATGTGTAGGATCAGGTGTTGGGATTGGCCCAAATCTGTAGCTTGAACTTGCCCAAAAACTCTATCACTCACTGCAAAATGGAACTGGTCGTCCTGCTCAAAATAATCCCTGGGATGCTCTGAAATTGCAGTTATGAGCTCCTCTCCTCAAACCCGAAAATACCCATAAAAGGTTTGGCCTATCTCCAAGCCAAAATCGAACCCACAAAGTGATGCAAATTCCCCAACTAACTAGTAATTCACCCTACTATCAGAATGAGGCTTTCAGGGCTGAATATCGCCTGGAAATTTCTATAAAACTAGCTGGAGACTCCTCTCAATAAACCAATAAAAACCCAGAAAGGGTTTGGGCTGAATCCACCGACCCCCGGTGACCCCCCCCCCAACAAGTGCAAATTGCCCAATTTGGCCAGGAAAAACGCCCCATGGTACTGATATTGTTGAATTAAGCCCAAATCCACCACTTGAAATCTCTCCCAACTCTGGCTAAATTCGCCCTTGAGGAATGCCTCCAATCTCTGGCCCTTATCTCTCCTCAACCTCTATTCCTCCAACCCCTACGCAAACCTACCTAGAGACCCCTGTGCACTTCCAAAAATGTAGAATTTTGGCCACAAGAATTCTCTCAAACTCAGCGCCGCTAACCACCACAAAATCTCCGACAAGAATGTTCTACTCCTCCGTAACTGATCTCCCCACAAGCGGGGACGCGGAAGCGTCATTTTCCAAAAATCTAGGAAGCGAAGCATCTCGGAAGCGTCTACTATATATAT
>APFE030716518.1:0-54346 GCA_000404065.3 Pinus taeda | reverse complement strand
ATAATTTAAAATATATTAAAAATAATTCTCGTAAAAATATATAAATTTTAAATTATGTTAACTTAGCTTTATTATTATAATAATAATAAAAAATATACATTAGCCCATTGTAATGCCTCATATAAGCTGAGTTCAATACATTGTGATGTGTTAACATATTGTATTGCCTGTTCAATACGGTGAGTTCAATACTACAGTTCATTCTAATACTTATAAAATTATAATAATGTTGACGCGTAAAAATATAATGTTTTTAACACACTATAATGTATGGACGCAGATTTAGATACTGCGATATATTATAATACTGGTAAAATTATAACAATGTCAACGCTATAATGTATGGACGCAGATTTAGATACTGCGATATATTATAACACTGGTAAAATTATAATAATGTCAACACTATAATGTATGGACGCAGATTTAGATACTGCGATATATTATAATACTGGTAAAATTATAATAATGTCAACGCGTTAAGAAAAAAAATTTGAACCATGATTCGGAACCATGATACTGTCCAAGTTAAGACACAGCAGTAGGAACCGAACCTTCTCGAACCTAAACCTTAGGGTAATAACAATATGAATGTCGTTATAATTATAATGCACGCAGCATGAACCGAACCTTTTCCGAACCTTCTCAAACTTAAACGAACCTTAAGATTTTTTTTGAAATTCGCCGAATTTCGGACCTCAACCTTTAGGTTCGACGAACCCTGTGACAGAGAGCCCAGAACAACAGCCCATGATGAGGTCACCTTACCTTGCCTAGGCCACAGCAAAGAGGAGGCTGTTAGATTGGTTTCTTAAGGGTTATTGCAGCATGCACAATCCCTAACCAGGGACAGCAGAACAGTATTGCAGCAGCAGTATGTTGTGTGTTGGGTCATTGTTTTGACCAGATTTGGATCAAATTATTGTGCAGCCTATGGGAGCCATGAATTGAAGTTGACTTGGGTGGAAGGAAGACTTCAATTAGGAGCAGATCTCACAGTGAAAGATTGGGCATCTTTGGACTGTTGGAGGGCAGCGTGTGGATGTCCAAAGTAGTCCTAGACAAACTATCTTGAAGTGACAAAGAAGAGCGGAAGGTTGGGTGAAGATTGGTGCCGAAAGTGTAGCACTTTGATTGACAAAGGTGACTGCTAGCCTAGCAAATTGGAGCTCGGGAATTGGCCAACCTAGAGAGCAGATTGATGAGCCCGTGTACATGCAGTAGAAGTGACTTGCAACAGTGTTAGGTGGCAGCCCTCCTAGAGTCTCGATGTGTTGTCCTTTGAAGGACTAAAGGGCAAATAGTGAGCAATACGGAGGCAAAGGACCGGCAGGACAAGATACGACATAGAGTTTGCGTAGCGAAGTTTGTCATTGTATCTTGTATACCATAGACTGTTGTATTATTCAGATTTTGGTTAATATAACGAAGATTGGGTTTTACAGTGTTGTACAATACTTGTTAAAAATTGTGTATACTTGTGCATATGTGATTTACCACTTTATATTTTCCACCATGCAAAGTAGTTCTTGTTGAGATTCTTGGTTTGGTAGTGTTAGATATTTTAAGATTCTAACCTAGACCCAAGATGATGGAAATTCAACATGGTATCAGAGCGTGTCTAAGCTACTTTGGAAGTCAGTGAATCAGAGTTGTGCACAACGAAGTACAACTTAAGAGGGAGTTGGTCACATTGTAGGTGACAATGTTGAAGCTGCACGCTGGTATCCGGCATGAGGACAGGTTGGAGGGGTTGTCCAACTATAGTCCATGGAAGGAAAGGATCAAGTTGGTCTTGCAGATCAACAGGATCTGGGAGTTTGCCGAGAAAGCGATCAAGAAACCAACTGACCCAAAGAAGCTGGAAGTGTACGAAGATTTGGATACGAGGGCTAGATTGACCATCCTAGATGGTGCGAAGGATGCCCTAACACCTCATTTGTCTAGGAAGAACAACGCACATGAGATGTGGATGGCTCTTCAGAATTTGTTCCAGAATAAGATCGAGAACCAGGTATTGGTATTGGAGGATAAGTTGAAGTCCAACAAGATGATAAAGGGTGAAGGTATGACTTCGTATCTAACGAGATTGTCTCAGGTCAAAGAAGAGCTTACTGTCGTCAGTGTGACTATTTCAGATGGAGATATGGTGAGGATTGCTTTGAAAGGGTTCACCGAGGAATGGAAGCCCTTCATCAAAGGGATTGTTGCGGGAGAGAAGTTGTCAAATTGGAATAGGTTGTGAGACAACTTCATTCAGGAAGAGTTGCGAGACAAGGATCTTCATCCAAAGAAGAAGACTTTCGATGATGACATGGCACTTGCAACGTAAATGAAGGGTAAGCAGAAGGACTTGAGTAAGGTCAAGTGTTTCGACTGTGGCAAGATGGGTCATTTTTCGTCAAAATGCCCGATGAAGAAGAAGGGAGATAACGAGAAGAAGACAGGAAAGCATGTCGTCGATGTTGCCACTTCTACTGAGATAGATGATCCTACCAAGAGATTGGAGGAGGAGGACTTTGCTATGATCTCCCATTTCTCGAAGGGTATTGTCGATGAGGATGGATGGTACGCGGACAATGATGCGACGAAACATATGACAAGGTCACAGGAGGTTTTTGAGACTCTAGCTAAATGGGACTCGAAGTTGCACATGGTGTTGGGCGACAAGAGTCAGTTGGAGATTCGAGGATCAAGTGTTGTGCCATTCAGAATGGAGACAAGACGAGTGATGCGGGTCCAGGATGTATTATTTGTACCAAGACTCAGATATAGCGTGATTTCAGTCTCGATGATCGAGAAGAAGGGGTTTGAGGTCTTGTTCCGGGATGGGAAGGCAAAACTCAGGCCTAGAGGCTCTAGCTCTGTCGGTATCATACTTGGAGTTAGAGAGCGTGGTCTATATAGGCTGATGAGCAAGCCTATGGATCATGAGAAGCAGGTGGAGCAAGTGCAGGTTCCAGAGAAGCAAGTGCAAGTGCAGGCTTCAGAGGAGCAGGTCCACCTTCCCGAGAAGAAGGTCCAGATTCCAGAGACTCAGAGGGAGTCGAGTTCTAGAGGGAGCTTTCAGATTCAGAGGGAGACTTTGCAGTCCAAGAAGAGTGCGTGGTCAGTGGGGAGTAAGGGCACTCCTACAACTGACAAGAAGGAATCATGGAGAGATTGGAAAGCAATACAAGATAAGAAGAAGAAGCAGGGTGCTTCCAGTAGTGACAGTGACACTCCCGAGAGGTGTAGTTCACAGAATAGGGATTGTTGCAATTGTGAGCACCAAGAGTTGGCAAAGTGTTGCGAGTAGCGATGATGATGATGAGTTACTTCCTAGTCTTGGAAGTACCTCCCTCGCTAAGAGGGAGTGTTGATTTTTTAGTAGCTTGGGAGGTACTCCAAGCCCTAGGGTTCGGGGATTGGAGGACAAAGCGCCACAAGAGTCACTTGTGGGCTTGGAACCCAAGGTAGGGGTTTTGCACCCATCGGGATTTGGGCCAAAACCAGGAGCACATTTTGACATGTGATGGATGAGGAGGATAGCTCTTGGCAAGATGAATCTAACACAATGAGAATCATATGATTCCAAGTTGTAGAAATGGAGATATGAATTTTTGAAGTCAAAGTGTGGGTTTGCACAAGAGGTGTCAAGGTCAGCCTAATGTTATTTAGGCTTGTGACAGCTTGTCAAGCCCTAGAATGATCTTGGAGGAGCCCTTCTATGTGTGTATAAATAGAAGGTGATGGAGGAGTCATTTCCTCATCCATTGGTGCAACACACACTTGAAGATAAGCTCGTTAGAGGAGAGATAGATCTCTAATTTAGCCGCAGCAAGGGAGAGGCATGATACGAAGAAGGAGAGGGCCAATTTAGGCTTAGTTCAGGGATCCGAGAGCTAGAGGGAGTGTCGAAGCTTCAAGGAACTGTTTGCGGACTGTTTGAGGGTTGAGGGGTGGTGATGAAAGGTTGTTTTTGGAGGGCTGTTAGGGTGCCGCGACAGACTGTGGTAGGCCGCAGGCCTAGCCTCTCCAAAACAGGGCGGTGTGGAGGTGTTAAGGGTTGCTACATGCCCATAACAGCAACCCGCGAAGAGGTCACCTTACCTTGCCTCAGCCGCAACAAAGAGGAGGTTGTTAGATTGGTTTCTTAAGGGTTGTTGCCGAATGCACAAGCCCTAACCAGGGATAGCAGTACAACAGTATTGCAGCAGCAGTATGTTGTGTGTTGGGTCATTGTTTTGACCAGATTTGGATCAGATTATTGTGCAACATGTGGAAGCCATCAATTGAAGTTGACATGGGTGGAAAGAAGACTTCAATTAGGAGCAGTTTTCACAGTGAAGGATTGGGCATCTTTGGACTGTTGGTGGGCAGCGTGTGGATGTCCAAAGTAGCCCTAAACAAGCTATCTTGAAGTGACGAAGAAAAGCTAAAGGTTGGGTGAAGATTGGTGTTGAAAGTGCAGCGCTTTGATGGACAAAGGTGACTGCTAGCCTAGCAGATTAGAGCTCAGGCATTGGCCAACTTAGAGAGCAGATTGATGAGCCCGTGTACATGCAGCATAAGTGACTTGTAGCAATGTTAGGTGGCAGCCCTCCTGGAGTCTCGATGTGTTGTCCTTTGAAGGACTAAGGGGCAGCTAGTGAGCAGTACGAAAGCAAAGTACTGGCAGGACAAGATACAACATAGAGTCTGTGCAGCGAAGTTTGTCATTGTATCTTGTATACCATAGATTGTTGTATTATTCAGATTTGGTTTAATATAACGAAGATTGGGTTGTGCATTATTGTACAATATTTGTTAAAAATTGTGTATACTTGTGCATATGTGATTTACTTCTTTATATTTTCTGTTGTGCAAAGTAGTTCTTGTTGAGATTCTTGGTGCGTCAGAGATTTTAAGATTCTAACCTAAACCAAAGAGCGTGGAAATTCAACACTCCAAGCTCTATTTATAATTGTTGACCCTCTCTGCCTTGGTGGTCCCCACCTTCACTAATTTGCACCCCTTCCTTTCTTTGTCATCTCATTAGTGCTAATTGCTTCTTGGGTCGAATTTTCTCTTCTTGTGGTTCCCACTCTCCACTAAGGCCGTAATTTTCCTTTTTCCTCCTAAGTCCCAATGCCGAAAATATTTCCCCTTTTCCCAAAATTGTCTCTAATGCGGAATATAAAATTGGGGATATTACAGTCCTCCCCACCAAAAATTGTTTGTCCTCAAGCAATGCTTGAACAAGCACCCTCTTGATCAGTTGACCCAAGTAGTTACTACAAACAATACCGGGGTCCCAAATCTACCACTGAGCCATCCTTGATCTCTGCACTATCCTGCCATGGGGAAATCCCTTGGTACCAGGATCCCAAGCCATCCTGAACAGCATGAAGCATCCCTTGCTTCAATCACTATCCAACCCAACATAGGAACCAGACACCCTCTGCTTACCACCACTTAGTAGAGCATCATGATAATGTAGGACTATATCCAACTCCCCATGAAGTTTCCCTACCAAGTAGTCCACCTCATGCATTTTAGGAGTAAACTCTTGAAGATACAACCCAATCCTTGTGTGGATGAAGTCTCTCCAGCATGAGCTTCCCCTGATATCCTCCTGGCTCTTGCTAACCAACCTGCCATGTTGATGAAGTTCCCCATGCCATTAGCAATTCACTAAAGCTCAATGGAAGATCTGAATGATCTTCCCCTGTAGTAGCTAGCTTAGCGACCATAGCTCATCCCTGATGGTCGCTGAGTTGTCAAGTATTGTGATGCCCGGGTCCCATGCTAGTCTCATAAGGGTGCCACCATGTTGTCACTGCGCCACTCTGATTCTAACAAAATGTCCATTGGGCACGCATTGTATCCTCCTCCCCTGAAGCCTGGTGGCGAAATATCGATGGAGGCCAAGTTCATCTTGCTCAGGTATCTCTATGATATCAAAATGTACCCATCCATTGCTAATCTTGATTTTGAACTGCAACTGGCAAAACTTGCCTCGCCATACAATGGAGGCCTCAGTGATGTCCCATGTGTCAACCCCAAAGTGAGCTAGATCACCCTTTGCTCTAGTCCTTCTCCCCATGAAATTGAGTGGCATGTCAGTCAACTGAACCCCTAGATCCCATAGTCAGATCTGTTGCGGCATAGTCCTGACGACTCCTGAAATCCACTTGCCCCACGTCTCTGCTCCATGCATGCAATTGACATATAGGCTCCACACAACATGAATCAGTCTAGCACATGCAAAACTGCCATGCGCCTAACATACCACATCGTGGGATATGCTATCCTATTTCCTAAAAGTGCACCTCGATACTGCCTGGAGACTAAACATCCACCCGTAAGAAAGGTCAACCACCTGTTGTATATGCTCCTGTGACACCTTGGAGTGCCTTGCCCAAAATGTGTCATGCATACCGGTAAGTGCGAACTCAAGGGTGGAATATACGCAACCTTCGTAGCAATCCACGCACTCCCCAAACCTGTACCTATCAACTCTTGCCCTGATCCAATGCCACCGCTAAGAAGTCTCTCCCCTAGTGCATTGAGTCCCATCCAAATATCTCAAGTGAGCTCCCTGCACCTTACTGCTCATGCCCAAAGTGTTAGAGGGAGACAACTAAATCGCCTATTCCTACAGGCAATGTCGAAGAGGGACAGCATGTGAGTCCCTATGGATACCCTCAAATGTCGCTCATTTGTGTCCCCATCGATCTTGGGTGAACGACACCTAAAGGTGTGTCTAATGTCCCCGTCCCTAAGTCGCTTTGGAGGCAAAACTCCAAGACCCTACTATGCAACACCATATGCCCCTACATACCACCGAGTATCCCTGTATTCCTTAGCATGCCACTGTACATTGTGGCCTATCCCTGTACACCACTGGATATCGCCTGCTATTGTTGTACCATCCTGTACCGTATTGTACCATGTCTATGTCATTGTACCGGACACTCCCCGCATGTACTCAATGCGAAGTGAATCGCTCCTCCTACTCCATAGTGCAAACCAACACACTACAACACACCACCATGCATCTCCATGCCTACCTGCAAATCTTTGCTCAATGCTATGCGCTCCTACACACCACTAGATGCCATGGCCTAAAGCTGAGACAGTACACGTCGGTTTGCACCCTACTGGCATCACCATACTCTCTGGTGCATCGATTCTCCCTCCAAAGCCTCCCTGAGGGACCCAAGGGGTGAATCTCCCTATGTACCAGTAGCAATGCCACTACTTTGCTACTCTGTGTCTCCTCTGCACCACATAATTGTGGATAATCCCCAACCCCATACAAGGTATTTTCTGGTGGCCTGCCAACGCCACCTCTTCTGACAATCTCCTGCCAAAGTGTGTGAATCATCCTGCGACCCCATGCACAACCAGCATATCCAGATGATCCATGGAGTCCCCTCACAAACTAAATGGCCACTGGTGCTGACTAAAACTCCCTAAGCGAATGTGCGCACTTGACCATTGGGTCAACTATGTCACCGATGTTGTAGTCAATTTGTGTATCTAGTAAATGGTAGGTAGTCCCACCCTGGACCTCAATGCCAATCTAGGCCTCTAGTATCCCCGATGCCTGAACTCGCTCACTAACCCTCACTTCGGCGTATGATCAACTCCATATGTCTCGCCCACTCCACCGTGTACCAACTCAAAATATCTCGACATCCAACTCCAAAGGAAGGATCGAAAGAAAACTCCTTTACACGAAGCTAGCCCCCCATCCTGCGAATGTTGCCCTTTGCACAACTCATGTCGTCTCATCTCACTGATGTGGTTGTCATATAAATCTGTCTAGGTGACGTGACCTCTCTCTCACCAAGGTGCAGAGGCAACTTGCTAGTGCTACAAGCCCCATTTATGAATGTTTGAAGAGGGTTGCTCCAATGTGCACTCTATTTGTATCATTCGAGAATCCAACTGTTCCCCAACGTGAGTCATTTTGGTCGTTGTCTTGGCACAAACCCCTCTCATGCCCTCCAACTCCTTGTTCTACTGCAGAATGGCCTCTCGCACTGTCGTGGCTTTCCTTTTCAATGCTAGAAGGTCAGCCTGGAACTAATGAAATTGCTGCGGGCTGCCATCATCTAGTACCACTATATCTCTTGGCACCTCATCAATGGTGGATACCTCGGTGTGTCTTGGCACCTCATCAATGGCAGATATGTCTGTGTCTCCTAGCACCTTGTCAATGGATGGCCTTATGGGTGTATGCTCTAATCTCTCCCTCAAGGTGTTAGCCGTAGCTATCAAAGGAATCTCCAACAAGGGTGACTCTTGTGTCACACTGGGTATATCTACATTCTCCTCACAACCCTGCATGACCTCAACCTCATGCTCAACTGTTGAACAGGTTGTCATTGATGTCAAAGTGGGAGTAGTTGTAAAATGATTGAGCACCTCATCAATGGTGGATACCTCAGTGTGTCCTGGCACCTCATCAATGGCAGATATGTCTGTGTCTCCTAGCACCTCGTTAATGGATGGCCTTATGGGTGTATGCTCTAATCTCTCCCTCAAGGTGTCAGCCGTAGCTATCAAAGGAATCTCCAACAAGGGTGACTCTTGTGTCACGCTAGGTATATCTACGTTCTCCTCACAACCCTGCATGCCCTCAGCCTCATGCTCAAATGTTGAACAGGGTGTCATTGATGTCAAAGTGGGAGTAGTTGTAACTTTGTAAGATGATCGAGCAGGTGTGCAGCAGGTCATTGATGTCAAAACAAGAGCAGGTGCATGTATCAGATAGATGAAAGGTTGCAAGAACGAAACTCTAGCCCAAGGGTTTGAGTTCCTTGGATGATGAAGATACGATGTCTTTGTTGACGTTTTTGGAGCAACAGATTAATGTGCTTGCCTCAGAAATCCTCGCCGTCATAATCTACTCATCAAACTGATTCTAATGGTATGTGGAACGCTTCTTAGGCCCTCATGGTTAGTGAGATATGGATGGTCAAAGTCAAAGCTCCAATTTGTGGTTCAAAACCCCAAAGGGTTGTTGAGATAGCATTAAATTATTAAAGATATGGCAATGATATTGCATTGTTTAATGATGTGGCTTCATGGATGATGTAGTGCCTTAACCTATGGCATGTATCATAAGAAGGAGCCTTTATTAAAAATATATATTTAAGTTTTTAAGGAGATCAAGATTTAAAAAGGGGAAATTTCCTTGGTTCAAATTTTTAAATTCAAAATTGAAATTCTTCTCTAGAAATTTCATGTCGGACACATTTTATAAGAGCCCATAAAGCTATATAAACACACCATTATTCTTTGTCAAGATATATTCGGAGCTCACATCATGAATCTTGGACGTAAAGTTTTCTGCTTACGGCCATGTAAAGAAAATTTGCTGAATCTGCATGCCACCAGGGTTCTTTTATTTTTATTTTTGGTTAGGGCTATGATTTGGGTGTGTGAAGCGAGCAAAAGGTGCGAAGTTTCTCCCTGTGGCCAGCATATCCTTAAAAATCGAACGCATCTTATCTGAAGCATTTTTCTATCTTTCATTGGAGTTTCGTTGGGATATGAGTTTCGTTGGGATACGGTCACCTTTGTTGGGATTCGTTTGATTTATTTTGCAGGGATTTCTTTGCTGGGCTAATCGACCTGTTGAAGACACTAATCTAGAGTAGCCATCTGAAACGTTGAGCTTGTGGTCCTACACATTCTCAACAATAGTCATCAGATCTCTGAATGCTGGATTGCGGCCTTGAATGTGCTCTGATCATGCCCTAAAATTTGCATTTCTGGGCACACGTTTTGTGTATTTGTATGAAGCTCTGGAGAAGTGACATCGCATTACACGTAATCGTGGCATTTCACCTGTAACAGTAGCAGTAGCACTATATTTCAACGACGACATTATGAACAATTGAAATTCTGGAACAAAGGATGCGAATATGGTGAGTTCTTGATGAAGAATAATAACTGTGACCTGTAGCAACCATGTCTTACCATGACCTTGATCTCTGTACCAGAAAATTGACCCTTCATTTGTCATTTCTTCATTCACTGTCATTGACCTAGGTCTGGACATAGATCTGGCACTGAGTTCAGGTTGCATTTGAGAATGTTACATATCTAGTTGATGCAGTGGAAGGTGGAGGCATGCTAATGCTGGCCTGCAAGCCTGCTCTGGAATTTGTTCATTTAAAGACTGCAGACGTGACTGTGAGGCATTGTATTTTCAGTATGGGATCAAGTTAAATAATGTTCTTTACATATTCACTTTATGGAGAAACAAAGGATAGTCACTTTAATGTATTACAAAAGCAGAATAACCTGCACTATCTTCAGTGATTGATTTCTATGATAACATATCAGTCAGATACACTGATAAATACTTACAAGTCAGTCACTTGAAGTCCATAAAAGACAATAGTACTTGAACAGTGGCATTCCTTCAGTACATTTGGATAGATTCATCAGAACAATCGCTTCATTCTCTACAGCAGTGAAGTTAGCATTCGTATCATATAAATTGCAGCAGTGAGCAGTGGATGAATGGGCAGACAACAGTCATAATTGGCAAAACGGATTTGTGGCATATTTGGGGCTTCATGATGTGAAGTCAAATAGAAGACTGTAGATATCCTTGGAGTTGTACTATGCATTGAACATCAATTTGAAGAGGACTGTAGTCACCTCCAAGTTTTGAAAAGCGCTCATCAATTTACTTCAACCAAAATATTACAGATTGCTCCAGACACATTTGTGATGAAAAATGAAGCTATCTAGAGTTTAAGACAGTCTTCAAATACACACTGGCATGTGTGTGCTCATGGTGGTATTGCTACCAATGACAATTTGAGCTTCCATGTTAAGGCCCACAATACACATTCTAAGCAGAGGTCTGCAAGTGTATGTTGACCTATAACAAGGTTTGATAGAAAATAAAGTACCAGCAGTAGACAGTGAGTGCAAGAAAGGCAACAATGGAAGCAGTGGTTGTTGCATGGGACAACAACAGCTAGGGCTTGATGGCCTTGAAGTGGCAAGAGATTTTGTGAAAGTATTGCAGTAAGACAGTAAGTTAGAGTAGTGGTAAGTGATGCAATGGTTGCAGATGGTGAGGGAAACAACAAAGAGCAGATAACAACAGTAGTAGAGGTAACAGTGAAAAGAGGCAGTGCAACAGTAGCAGCAAGAGGTATGGCAACAGATCAAGGTAGCAAAGGTAGATGTGACAATGGCAGCAGAAGCAGCAGGTGACAGTTGTGGTGCAGCAAAAGGAGAGGCAGCAGTTGACGGCTTGAAGTAGAGAGTGTGGCAGCAGCAACAGAAGCAGAGTGTGGAGAGTGTTGAAGTGGACAGTAGGTGCAGTAGCAGCAAAGATGGACTTGGAGCAACAGTAGAGGTAGATTAGTTACAGCAGCAGAGGCAAAGCAGATAGAAGTTGTGGACAGTTTCAGTGTGGCAGCAGTCAAAGCAGAGGTAACAGTAGCAACAGATGTGATAGTCACAGCAGAAGCAGCAGGTGTTTGTAGCCGCAGTTAATTGACTCATTGTAACTGGGCCATCAGGGAGCTTGGCTTCCTTCCAAATCATTGGAAAACTCTTGGGAGTGTTTCACTTCCTTCCGGGTCTTCCTGGTAAAGTATTGTATGTACATTGTACACTACATAATACATCGCTTTGTTAAAGCCAAATCCCTTGTGTACTGCTCTTCATGTGATATGTTTTATGGTTTTATAATGATGCTCTGAAATGTTTTTAAGAATTAACCATTGTGAAAATTAATAGGAAATATTGATTCACCCCCTCTCAATGTTTCCAACATCAACTTCCTCCTCTGGCTCTTGATATCTAAAGCCATGTCTCCACCAGCAAAAGCGCCCCTTGGTCTCACCCTCTAACTGTCCTTGTCCTGCCTACTCCTTTTGAGGAGATCTAATGCCCTTATTTTGTCGACTTACCCCACATGAGGTAGATGGCTGCACCCCCACGGCTTGCGCACCTCTAGTGTCTCGCCTGATGCACCTACTATAGGAAGTTCGTAAAGAGCTTCTCACAGCTAGCAGCTTCCCTCACAAATTTGACGAAGAAGGGGGCTTACAGACAAAGCACAGTGGCCATTTGATCGCCTCAAGGAGGTCATGAGTAGTTGCCCAGTTCTGGCACTCCCGGATTTCACTCAGTTGTTCACCTTGGAGTGTGATGCATCAGGCGAGGGTGTGGGCGTAGTATTATCTCAGGATGGAAACCCCATCGCTTTTGAGAGCCGGAAGCTCCTTTCGCACGAGAGGTCATATTCCATTTACAACAAGGAGATGTTGGCCATCATGCATGCATTGGCAAAATTTCGGCAATATCTGGGGTTCAACAGATTTCGGGTGAAGACTGACCACAATAGTCTTCACCATTTTATGGGGCAACAGGGCCTCAGTGACAGGTAGCAGAGGTGGGTCAGTAAGGTGCAGGCCTACGACTTTTATATTGAGTACGTCAAGGACAAGCACAATGTGGTAGCAGATGCATTATCCAAGTGACCCGCGACACTTTCACTCATGAGCATTTGCCATGATTGGAAGGCACAGTTGTTGGTGGAAAACTCCAAGGATCAGCGGACATGTGAGATTCTGGAGGGTATTCACACTGATGAGCGTTATAGGGTGATGGTTGACGTCATACACTACAAGGGGCGCATATTTCTAGTGTCCGGTTCACAGTTGAAGGAGAGGATTCTCCATGCAGCTCATGACTCTCCAGTATCAGGGCATCAGGGGTTCCAAAAGACATATATGACAGTTAGAGAGTGATTCACATGGAAAGGCCTCAAGGGGGACGTGTTGAGATATGTGTGGGAGTGTGAGGCTTGCCAGAGGTATAAGGGGGAGTTGACCCATCTAGACGGGTTGTTGCAGCCACTTCCCATCCCCGAGGGGAAATGGGAGAGTATCTCAATGGATTTTATTATGGGGCTCCCTACAGTGTCGGGCAAAGTTTGTATTTATGTGGTGGTGGATCGATTAACCAAATATGCTCACTTCTTCGCCATTCCGACACAGTATTCAGCATCACAAGTGGTTGAGTTGTTCTTCAAGGAAGTCTTTCGCTTGCATGGACTCCCTAAGACCATAGTCAGTGACAGAGACAGCCGGTTCATGGGGGCACTGGCAGGAGCTTTTCATATTAGTGGGCAATGAACTTACCCCCAGCACTAGTTACCACCCGCAGACCCATAGTCAAACTGAGAGGATCAACAAATGGTTGGAGGGCTATCTTCGAAACTATGTGACCGAGCAGCAAAGAGCATGGATTCGATGGTTACATTTGAGCCAATACTGCTACAACACCACCCATCACATGTCCATTGGTATGTCATCTTTTCGTGCCTTGTATGGTTATGATGCTTTGTCTTTTGCTGACATTGTTTTTGGAGACAGCCGAACCCCAAAGGCTAAAAATTGGATCCAAGAGAGCCAAGATATCCTCAAGGCTCTTAAGGATAACTTATTGATAGCCTAAAATCAGCAGAAGATGTATGCGGATAAGCACAGGATTGAGAGGTGGTTGGAGGAGGGGGACTTGGTATTTCTGCGACTACAGCCATATCGCCAGTCTAAATTGACGCAAAAGGGGGCCGAGAAGCTACAGCCATGTTTCTATGGGTCGTACAGGGTGACTAGGAGAGTTGGGGAGGTAGCCTATGAGGTGGAGCTTCCACTATGGACTAAGATTTACAATGTCTTTCATGTCTCATGCCTCAAGAAGGTGTTGGGGCAACAGATGACATCATCAGCTACGGAGTTGCCTCCACTTGATGATGAGGGGCATCTGGTTCTGGAACCGGAAGCCATTTTGGAGGCTAGGGAGAGGAAACTGAGGAGCGGAACTATCAGGGACTACTTAGTATGTTGGAGGAGCTTGCCGGATGAGGATGCCACCTAGGAAGGTGAACACATACTTGAGCATCCAACACTGAAGTTGCTTGGGGACAAGCAACATTTGGGAGGGGAGGATTGTAATGTCCCTTACTAAATTAATTTGTTTCAAGTTTATTTCCACAATTTTGGCATTTTTGGTGGCCATGGGACCCACAAATTTTTTGGGAGAAAAACTTAGGAGAAAAGGGAGGCCGAAATATTTTGCTAGTGGAGCATGGGGGCTACACGCATAGGGGAAAAGACACTTGCCAAGGAAGGAATTCGAATAGCCAAGGAAAGGAGGCTGAAGAGCTTGTTGGAGGAGCCCATGTGGGAAAAGGAACTCACAAATTATAAATAGGAGAAGCTCAGCCTCATTTTGGGTCTTTTGCCAATCGAACTTACTATTGTTGCTCGCGCTGCTTAGCCCGGTCACTTTGTTGTTCAGCACCAAGTTTTCCAAGCGGAGAGCTCACCCTTTCTTCAAGGGACTTCGAGTGCCACCCTAGGGAGGTCAAATCGTACCAATTTGGAGAGGAGTTTGGAGGGATTCAGAGCTAAAGACTCATCCACTCACTCAGCTAGTGCGTATTCTAGGAGGACGCAGAAGGGGATACGCTTGGGTCATTTCAACTGTCTTCCGAGTAGTAATTGTTGGGAGAAATTTGGCATAGGAGCTTCAAGGAGAGATCAACCTATTTGAGGAGTTTTGGAGCAGGAGATTGCTAATTGAAGGCAGCACAATTTCGTGCATACAGGGCCAGCGCATAAGCTATTCACTAGGCACACGTGGGAACTTGTGGGACAGGTTTTGGAGCTAGGTTTTTGCCGAGATAAATAAGGAGGCCTTTGGGGCAGTGTGACTCAGCATTTTGGGAGTGATTGGAGGACTTTTTCTGGGAGTTTGCAGGCAAGCCGTATTTCCCAGCTGTTGGAGGAGGACATGGTATTTGAGGCCGAATTTCAGGGGTCAAAACCAAACCAAACCCTTTCTGGGTTTTGGTGGGTTATTTATCAGGAGCTTGGGGCTAATTTTATAGAATTTTCTGAGCACCAGGAGTGGGGTTTCCAGCAACATCTTTCCAATAGATAGTGCAGTTTTTTGGGGCAGCGCAGGGCATCGTTGAAGCAGCGTATTCTATCATCTGGGCTTGCTATTTTATCACTTGAGTCTTGTCAAGATTGCCATTGAGGCAAGCCCAGGTGCACTCCTTCCACACTATTGTACTATTGCTCCCATTTACTTAATAAAATTACTCAGCTAGTTGACCTTTGTGGAGTTTACATGGGTGTTCACTAAATGTTTTGAAATTTTGTGTTGCATATATAGTTTTTCTTTGTATATCATTGTTTTTCCTAAATAGGAACATTACACAACTCTAGTCTAAGAAATGGAAGAAATTAGAAAGCGTTTGGATCCCCCCAAATAAGCGATGAAATTTCCGATGGATATCATAATAAATAGGGCAATGGAAGATGGTGTGCTCCTCTGACTCAACCTCTCGCAGATCACATAGCTAACAAATCCTATCTAAACAAGAATGTTAGCCTCATAATCCTAAATTTATAAAAGTCTAGGTATTTTCCTACACTAAATGTTTTAGGAATTAGTTTATTCAAGCTTTTTTGTCAAGAGGATGTTTAGCTTAATATGTAAAGGACACCTATCACATTCATGTGATTATATGATTGGTTGTTGTCCTAGAATTTAGCTTAGAAGTAGCTCTTTCTCCCATTAAGTTCAGTATGCTTTTAGCTGACACTTCTCTTGTGACTCTTGATTCCTTATTAATAATATTTAGTTTAAGGATGCTTTTCCAATAAGCTTTCTTCTCCTAACATTGGCGATCATGTAATACACAAGAGGGTGTTGGAATTTCTAAGTCTAACCCGTTAGAAACCCTTCATGTACTTTTCTGAATTATTTTTGCCTACTTGTTCTGATTAATTAACAAGTTGTTTACCATGTAAATATTGAAAATAAATACAAGTGCATGCTCAACACATTACAGATCATCAACTGAAGGAAACAAAAACAAGCACACAAGTGACATCGTTGTTTCTGGACCAATGTCCCCAGAAAAAAGCAATGCGGGAAAATCGGTGTAGCGATCTGCGGGTTTTATTATTATGCAGTTTCTGAATACAATCTGGGTGCCAAAACCGGCTCACCCAACAGAGAATAATCTCGGCAATAGTACTTCTCTACTCGGAAGCAGATATTCCGGCTGAAACCCCGGATAACCGGCTCTCTCATTAAGTTCAGTAGGCTTTTAGCTGACACTTCTCTTGTGACTCTTGATTCCTTATTAATAATATTTAGTTTGAGGATGCTTTTTCAATAAGCTTTCTTCTCCTAACATTGGCGATCATGTAATACACAAGAGGGTCTTGGAATTTCTAAGTCTAACCCATTAGAAACCCTTCATGTACTTTTCTGATTTATTTTTGCCTACTTGTTCTGATTAATTAACAAGTTATTTACCATGTAAATATTGAAAATAAATACAAGTGCATGCTCAACACATTACAGATCATCAACTGAAGGAAACAAAAACAAGCACACAAGTGACACCGTTGTTTCTAGACCAATGTCCCCGGAAAAACCCAATGCGAGAAAACCTGTGCAGCGATCTGAGGGTTTTATTATTATGTAGTTTATGAATACAATCTGGATGCCAAAACTGGCTCACCCAACAGAGAATAATCTCGGCAGTAGTACCTCTCTACTCAAAAGTAGATATTCCGACTAAAACCTTGGATAAACACTTCGACAGCTCCCAGCTCCAATCTGCCCCACGAAAAACCCTAGCGTCAGCCTCTACGGACTGCATCAGCGCTTTCTGGCCCAGCGTCACCCTGGCTTGCCCTACGTCAGCCTCTAGAGGCCCTGCGTCAGCCCTTAAAGCCTCTGTGTCACCCACGCTGGCTCTCTGAGGCACTGCACAGCTCTTGGCTGCCTCTGCGTGAACCCTGGCTGCCTCTGCATGAACCTCTGGCTGGCTCTGCGTCCCTCTCTCCCAGCTTTTGCGTTGATCCTCCTGGTACTATCTCTGCCTCTCTGCTTCTGTATTCACTGCCCCTCAGCTACAACTCTAATCACTCTTTCGACTTCCTCAGCAAACCCTACCCCAGAAAATTGAAATCTTGATCAACTCGGTGTGTTCTCCAAGTGACCCTCAAGCCCCCTCTTATACTTTTCTCGTTGACAATTCAACGGTTGAGATTAAGTCCCTAATCAACGGCTAAGATTAACTCTGACTTGATCCATGACTTTTGGACCCTTCTAACACAATTTTATATTAATTCACATTAATATTTTATTTTCCCTAAGTTTAGACTTAGGGACTCCATTAAAAATATTAATTATTTTAATATCTCCCAAACTGTTTAGAATCTGCCCAAACCATTTCTAGGTAATGGAGATCTCATGTGCTTTAGCCTCTCCACCAATTTTCGTGGCTAAAGCACATCCGATGCTACCCAAAATCAACAGAGGGAAGGCATGTTATGAGAGAATATGCAACTTGCATCACCAAACCTTCCTTTTCTTTTGATCCTTTAGTGGCTATACATGCACTATCACCTCCTAATGTTTAGCAACATACATAAGGAATTGGGTCGAAAATTGCTTCGTTGGATGGGATATATTGATAATGGACTTGGTATGGATGGACATGGCATTTTTACCCCTATTGAGGTTGTGATGAGACTATCGAGAATAGGCCTTGCATATTGGCCCTGATTGCTAGATGCAAATTTTTTAAATCCTTCATCCACCGATTTGCACAAGTTCAAGTTTGAACCATCCATTGATGATATTCCAGCACTTGAGCGAGTCAACTTTGATGATCCTGATTCCTACCCTTGTTTAGTAGGGAACACATCCTACACCTATTTTAGCAGGGACAAATTCGCACTGTCAACATCTCAGCTATATCAACACCTTATCCATCCTGATCAAACAGCTTCATTTGCGTATTGAAATCTCTCTTGGCATGGTGGAAACTCTTCTTTTACATCCTTAAAAAAGAGGAGTAGAAGGAAAAAACATTGGATCAATGCCCACTATTGGGGTCTCTTGTGGTTGGATTGATGATTGGTCATTGTGACACTTGATCATTTGTTTGAGGACCATATAGTGATGTATTCATTAGCTATAAATCATACAGTCCACATTGCTCTTCTTGATTGATTGATTGGTTGTAATAACAGTCTATGGCTCCTATTCAGTTTTCATGAAGGACGTATCTTGTGATGTACTTTCTGTTAGAAGCCTCTTGTTTAGATCAAGGGGGGATACTGAATTCAAGAGTGTAATCTTCACTTTCAGCTAGGATCAACAAAATATTGAGCTAGGTATCCTAAACCCACTCGTCTTTTGGCCACAACCAACACTATATTTGGGTGAGGGTACATAAACCCAATCTTCCCTATTTTGGTTTGGGTATCCATAAACCCACTATATTTGTTGGTTATAGTTGACATTGTATTGAGCTGTGTATTTGCATTCATCATTCTTCTTCACAACATTTGGTGACGATCAGCATTAATTGGTGTGTCATATTGTAACCGAAGCTATGGCTAGGACCAACCTAGAAAGTCTTGTGTGGGCCCATAACCCCTCTTCTGGAATATGCAGGCCCCTCTTATGGAATATGACCTACTTTTGTAATCATCATCTTGATTCTTATAAGCTATTGCTCTAACACAAGTGCAAGCCTAAGGGCACTTCTCTCTACTTTTCATGGGTTCATCAGCTAGATTGTGAAGTGATTATGTGATTATCCATCTATAAATCCAACGTCAAATATAGTACAATGAAAGAGAAAAAGATTTAGGCTTGATTTCAAAACTGGAAATGACATCAATGTCTACTTCAGTCAATGCCCATAAACTCTCCTTCAAAAAGAAAAACATTTTTATCTTGCTTTTCACCTCACAATGTGAGCCTCTAGCTGTCCTAGTTACTTTCATGGAATGGTGAGTTTCCATGGTTACAGGCATTGATCATTATAAATTCTCAATAAAAGTATAGACTTTCCATTATACAGAGTCCCCATGTAGAAAGACAATCACTAAACACTAATTTTGCTGTCTTTCTTTAATAAAAATTGAAAAAAAAAAAAACTCCAGGAAAAATTTGGGAAATCACTAAAACCAACATCAGTCAGGGTTGTTATTTCCTTATTTTTTCAGAAAAGGGAATCATAAAAGTAAAAATTTTGAGCATAAAGTCTAAAGGACACAAAGATGTATTGCAATCTGCACTCCCTGCTTTTTGAAATTTTTTCTAAAGTTGAAATTTTTCCATTTACATATTGCAAATTCTGTATTTCTTACCCCCCAGACAGATGGTGGATCCTTAAAACTCTGACTCCATTGGAAATCTGTAATTGCTGTAGTTAAGGCTCCATAATCACTGGCTGCTTTAAGCAACAACTCTGAAAATTGGCGCTGCATGAAAATGACATGTAAATTAGAAAAGATTTCTTATGTTATGTTTTGTTTGCTTAAATGTCAAGGATAATTACCATTTGAGTTTTTGGATCTTCCCTACAAACGTTAAAAATAGAAACCACAGAGAAACTGCAAAGAGCGTAGATTAAAAGTTTGTTGAAACTTTATTTTACTAGATTATATGTGAAATCCTAAAATGAAAGCTTGAATTTACAGAAGCAGAGCTCAAGCAAAGACAATTGCTCACTACAACAATAAACTGAACCTTTCAATTTTAGCAATTTCACATGCCAAAGTTTCACAATTTAAGAATATAATAGAAATTTGGATCAAATGATGCATTAATATATTGAAATAAATGCTAAAGATGCACCATAACAAGTATGTCTACTCTGGTTTGCAATTGGTCCACAAGGAAAGGAATATATCATATGAAATTGAAATATTTGGACAGAAACAAACAAAGCAGTCACCAGTTGAACTACCACGAAGAACACACTAGCAACTAAATGATGAGGAATGCATAATTGATCATATAGCTTCAAACTAAAATTACTACATCCAGATAAAAGTTATCAGAACTAGAATTGATGAAGGGTCAGACAAAAAGCAGACAGAAAAATCGGTATGAAGAACCAGTCAACCAAAAACTGAATAAAATATGCAAATTTTAATAAAAAGATAGATATTCATGTACATCAATGCAAATCCAAACCATCTGACACCAAATATGAAAAGTTTTCTCATGTATATAGTATGTAAGGGTGAATAATATAGAACAATGGCACCGAGAGAGATACATCCTGCATCCTGCAACAATGGGCAACCAGAAGGCTTGACAATCCAAGATTTACAGAAACACAACTCTTTCTCTCATCAATGATAGCATATAAGAGCATTATATTCCAATTGATTCCATACAACAACAATTTATAACCAGCACATCTCATGTTAGTCGGATTTTTGTCATTGTCCATGAGCAGTGATGACCAATGTGCTAGGTGTCTATGTATATGGATGGGTATTGTAACCACTTCCTCAAAACTATATATATCTTAGAACAATGTAATCAAGGTAGCGATTTTATGGTTTACTTCCTGTTTTCATGAATGTTACATCAGAGCTACTAGGTAGTGGCAGGGACTAAGTATGGATGTGTTCCTAAGGAAAGTATCATGTTGTCTCAAAATCTAGCAGGTCTTGTGAGGGGAGCTCACAAGGAAAGAGTTGGACCAAGTGACAACACTATGAGGTGTGGCACATTGTCACCACAGCCACTACCCCCTGCTCTTTAGTGGAATTTCACCACAAGGGAGGCTTCCCTATGTAGATCAACTAATGGATATATCAAGTCTAAGGCTTGGTGGTGACAATGATAGGCTTAGGATAGGTACTCAACTTAAGGATAGGGTCCAAACTAGCTCAAACAAGGCAATGTGTGCCCTCCAAAAGGCCTCTTAAGCGCAAAAAGTGACCTAGCGTTTGTGAATACGCAAGGTCAATAGGCTTACCTAGGTGCACAGGCCAAGAAAAGGCTTGAATAAGTGGATATGATCAATTTCAAGAACAACAAGCCCCAAAACTGTCGGAACAGCCGAAACTGTCGGGAATTGCCAGAACAGTAGGGAGAGTTGATGTAGAGGCAGCGCAGTAGCCGAGAGAGATGACGCAAAAAAGTTGTCTGTCACGCAGAATCCGGAACTGTCGGAACTGCGAGGAACTGCCGGAACAGCCGACAAAGCTAACACAGAGGGAAAAAAAGGTGACGCAAGGCTGACGCAAAGCCAACGCAGAAATAGCCGGGGTTAGCCAATCTTGTGCCGAATTAGCCAGAATTTTGCCGGGTGAAGTGAGGTAAAACTCACTCAGATTTTCCGCCAGTATTTTCTTTGTAAAGGATTGCTAGATGAGCATCCTAGAGTTGTATTCAGATATTTCTCCTACATAATAATAAACCCTCAAAATTGCTGCACCGGTTTTCCTGCATTGGGATTTTCCAGGGACTATTGTCTCCAAAAATAAGTGTGTCGTATGTATCTTGTTCTTTGCTCTGTTTTCTGTTTCATGAGATCAAATATTTCGTAAGTGTAGGCTGCAGCAGTAATTTGCTTCAGTATTCACAAGAATAACTTGATGAATGTAATTTAAAAATCAAGTAGGTGAAGTAGATTCAGATTCGCTGCAATAGGGGTTCCTTAGAGTCTAGGAATTTTCATATGGTATCATAGCACTAATTTTGAAACAAGAAGAGCAGATCAAGTGCTGAGCAGTGAGTCCGAAAGCTGCACTTGGCAGCAATTCAAATTCCCTTGAAGGGATTGCACAGTCCTTGCCGAGAAGCAGATCCGAGGAAATCTCTCTATGAGTGAGATGACAGAGTGGTACGATTTCCAGTTCAAGAGTTTGCAGGGGCAGAGGGAGTGACGCAGAGCCTCAGTGTAGTGCTTGAAGGGCGCAGTTTCTGCCAGGGTAAAAATCCGCTAGAAAACTTTCCGCCAGAAAGTTCGAATTTATCACTTGCTGAGCAGTGCTAAGCAGTGACTAGAGGAGGTCATTCGACATTTGGCAGAGATGGCTGTCGCATCTCCAAGAGGGAGGTGGGGAGATTTAAAGTTGTAGTTTGAAAGAGCTACAAATGGGCAAGATCCTTGAGGAGTCCAACTCTTGGATCAATTCCTTGTTATGAGAGCCCAAGATTCAGCAATAGCGAGATTGACTTAGTGTCAGACGATGCAGTGGAGTGTTAGGAGGACAAATGCAGTGGCTTGGGACCAGATACTGATCAATGCAAAGCAAGGTTGGCATCGGTGCACAGTGCAGAAGTCAGCAACAACGCCGAAGATTCAGAGGGTCAGAGACTAGAGCAGACAGATTCCAACATTCATGGTATTATGCTGAACATGGTTAAGTTCAGTTAATTTTGGATGTTTTTCAGTTGCTTCTCTCAGCAACTGAGTTGCAGTACGAATGCAGTGTTAGCAGTGGCAGTGCTAGCAGCGTAGCAGATGCATCATTTGAGAGGGAGCTATAGTACAGATGCAGCAGTGCCAATGACAGTGTCATGGGTAGCAGTATAGTAGCAGCAGCAGCACAGTGTTGGTGGCAGCAACAATGCAGAAAGGAGGTGCTTCAAAAACAAACCAGCATGTAGGTGGACATTGTTGCTAGAGCACCTTCCTCACTAAGAGGGAGTGTTCATTTTTGGTAGCATTGGAAGTGCTCTAGCCTTGAAAATTGGTGGAGAGGCTAAGGCACATGAGTTCTAAAGAACCAGAAACCGTCTGGTGAAATTTCACCCGGATTGTATTTTATTAAAATAATTAATATTTTTAATGGGGTTCCTAAGTCTAGACTTGGGAAAATTAAAATATTAATGGGTATAAATCAAAGTATGGGTGAGAATGATCTAGAAGGCGGATCAAATCATGTTTTAATCGTAACCGTTGATTAGAGACTTAATCACAGTCGTTGAAGACTCAAAAGGAAAAGTATAAAATGGAGGCTTGGGGTTCATTTGAAAACACATACAGAGAGATTGAGGAAATCGATTTTCTGAGGTGGGAAGTTCTCAGGAGAAAAATCGATTGGGGAGATCTTGCAGCTAAGGGGCAGAGAGAATCTGAGAGAAGGACTTTCCGGAAAATACAGAACAGAGAGGCGGAGAGAGCTTGCAGAGAGGCAACGCAGTAGCCGGGAGAGCTGACGCAGAAAATCTATCTGTCACGCAGAATCCAGAACGGCCAGAACAACCGAAAACACTGGGAACTGCCAGAACTATCGGGAACTGCCAAAACAGCCGGGAGAGCTGACGCAAAGGCAACGCAGTAACCGGGAAAGCTGAAGCATAAAAGTTGTCTGTCACGCAAAATCCGGAACTGCCGAGAATTGTCGAAATAGTCAAGAGAGTTGACGAAGAGGGCAGAGAAGGTGATGCATGGCTGACGCAGAGCCAACGCAGAAATAGTCGGGGTTAGCCAGTCTTGTGCTAGATCAGTCGAAATTTTGCCAGGTGAAGTAAGGAAAAACTCACTCAGATTTTCCGCCAGTATTTTCTTTGTAAAGGATTGCTAGATGAGCATCCTAGAGTTGTATTCAAATATTTCTCCTGCATAATAATAAACCCTCAAAACTACTACACCAGTTTCCATGCATTGGGTTTTTCCAGGGACTATAGTGTCCAAAAATAAGTGTCCTATGTATCTTGTTCTTTTCTGTTTTCTGTTTCATGAGATCAAATATTTAATAAGTGTAGGTTGCAGAAGTAATTTGCTTCAGTATTTAGAAGAATAACCTGATGAATGTAATTTAAAAATCAAGTAGGTGAAGTAGATTCAGATTTGCTGCAGTAGCGATTCCTTGAAACTAGGAATTTTCACACATCGAAGACTAAGACCAATAATGCATCTAAGTGGACCAATCTTGAATTTTAAGGGCATGTTAACACTTCAAACAAAGATCACCATTCGATATCTAACTAGACCAAGTCTTGTAAAGGTGTTCCCTACCTTGAAAGAGTTACCTAACGGTCAACCCTATTAGGTGCTTCCAACCCTCAAGGGGAAGTGACAGTTCCAAGGTCAACTCCTCAATCAATAGGTGTGAGTGTGAAAAGCGTGACAATGAATGGGGAAAAGGCTTCATGGCCAAGTGCCACGATCAAAAAGACCAGCAGATGGAGTGTCCACACTCTGAGTGTCTGAATGTGAAGGAAGGAGCAATCGTGAAGACAAATACTTTGTGTTCTTGTCTCTTTTGTTTTTGGCAGCAGTTTGATGAAGTAAACACACACACTAATAATAATGGAAAAATCAAGCTAAGATAAATTGTATAAATACTTCACAAATTGTTATCATGCATTAGAAGAATCAGTGTACTTTCTAATTGCCCTAGATTCTTCAACATGGTATCAGAGCATTGGTTTCAACAGTCAAAGTAAGGGCAGAAAAAGAGACATTCAAGAATCAAGTTCCTACAAGACATCAAAGATCTACATGGTAGAATCAAACCCTAGATCAAAGGATCAATCTTCAAACAGCAGTATTCAATAACAAGGGTTGATGTCTATGCAATCAAAAAGATAAGTTACAACAACAAGATCTTGTACCTACACAAGCCACCAAGGATACTTCATCTCGAAAAGGATCAAAGTCCAAGAAGCAGTCTACATCAACAGTTATCATCAACAAAGGTTTTGGAGATCAACAAGATGAAGCATTCAGATCAATGATTTGTGGCAACAGTTATGATGACTCCCACAGTTTCAGTCAAAGACTCATTCAAGATCTATCATCTCAAATCATAAAATGTTGCAGACTACAAGGTTCCAAAAATATAACTATGTCAACAGCCTGCATATCAAGATAGCTCAAAGAAAAGAAAGGCAATCTTGCTATCAAGGATCTCATCTGGTGGAAGCATCAAAATTGCCTCATCAACAGCCATCATAGTCCAGGTGAAGATCTCATCTTCACATATCAAGTATCTTTTCATTCTATAATAAAGTTTGGTTCATTGACTTCATGGTTGCAAGGAGATCATTAGGATAGATGGGTTATCTAAAAGTCCTTGCAGAGAACACGAAGGATTGACAAAATCCTTATGAAGAAGAGAATGTTGATATTTCTGAATCTAACACATCATAAATTCTTGCTACATTATCTGGTTTATTTCACCTACTTGTTTATTCCTTAACAAGTTATTTATCCATATAAACACTGAAAATAAACACAAATGGAGTCTCAACTCATATACAGATCATCATCTGAAATAATAGACAAACACACAAGGGACACCATTATTTTTGGACAATCATCCTTGGAAAAACCCAATGCGGCAAAACTGGTGCAGTAGTTCTGAGGGTTTTATTATTATGTGTTGGAATTTCTAAGTTTAACCCGTTAGAAATTCTTCCTGTGCTATCTGATTTATTTCTTCCTACTTGTTCAATTACTTAACAAGTTATTTACCATATGAATACTAAAAATAAATACAAGCACAGTATCAACACATACAGATTAGCAACTGAAAGTAAACAAGCACACAAGTGACACCGTTGTTTTTGGGCTAATGCCCCCGGAAAAACCAAATGCGGGAAAACTGGCGCAGCTATTCAGAGGGTTTTATTATTATGCAGTTTCAGAATACAACCTAGGTGCCAGAAATGGCTCACCCAACAGAGAATGCCCTCGGCAGTAGTACCTCTCAGTCGGAGACAAATATTCTGGCTAAATCACCTGATGAACGATCCCACAGCAACAATGCAGCTTCTGCTACTCTGCGTCACTCTGATAAGGACTGCGTCACCCTATCCGGCTCTCAAGCTCCTAGTTTGTCCCACGAAAAATCTCCCAGTGATGCCTCTAGGCTCTGCGTCAACCTCTCTGGCCCAATGTCAGCTTCTCTTGTCCAACGTCAGCCTCTCTGGGCTCTGCGTCAGCCTCTGGACCCTCTGTGTCTCACACGTTGGCCCTTCTCTGGCTTTGCACAGCTCCTGGCTGCCTCTGCGTGGCCTCTAGCTGGCTCTGTGTCAACCTCTCCCGGCGTCTGCGCTGATCCTCCCAATACTAACTTTGCCTCACTACTATGTATTCATTGCCCCTCAGCTACAACTCTTATCACTCTCTCAATTTCCTCAGCAAACCCTGCCCAAGAAAATCGAGTTCTTGATCTCTCTTAGTGTGTTCTCCAACTAACCCTCAAGCCTCCTCTTATACTTTTCTCGTTGGTCCATCAACCGAAATTAAATCTCTAATCAACGGCTAAGATTAGATTTGGCTTGATCCATGACTTTTGGACCATTCTAACCCAGTTTTATATTAATTTACATTAATATTTTATTTTTCCTAAGTTTAGACTTAGGAACTCCATTAAAAATATTAATTATTATAATCTCCCAAACTGGATAGATTCTGCCCAAACCATTTCTGGGTCTTGGAGATCTCATGTGCTTTAGCCTCTCTGCCAATTTTCATGGCTAGAGCACATCTGATGCTACCCCAAATCAACACTCCCTCTTAGCGAGGACTGTGCTCTAGTAATACTCCTCACTGAATATCACCTTGATCATCCAGCATCAATCCTTGTGTTGATGGCCTCCCCGCCCAACATCCTCTGCACTGTTGCATCCTATACTGCTACCCATGGCCCTGCCACTACCACTATTGCATCCATAAGACAGCTCCATCTGCATCCGTGTTGTTGCCCATGGCCCTGCCACTGCCATTGCCACATCTGCATTGCATCCCCTCTCATCATGCTGCATCGTGCTACCCATAGCACCACCACTGCTAAATGTTGCACTGCAACTCAGTTACTAAGAAGTAAGTAACTGATCCTCCCTATTCTAACATCTCCATCAGGCTAGAAACACTCCCAATGTTGAAGCTCCCTCTTTCGCTGAAAATTGCTCCCTCTACTGACCTCTGCGTTGCTGCAACAACTACATGCATCATGTACTGCTGCCTCACGTTGTCCCGGGACTCCTGCACTATAGCACTCTCTGTTGCTCCATCCGCATCCATCTCTACCGACATCCGTCAGTCCTGCTACTCCTCTTCAAGGCTCCCATAGCCAGGTATAATCCAAGAGGTTCGGTACCTCGAGGATCCTACCCCTCATCGTCTGTAGTTCGTTTGACTACAACTCGATGTCTCCCCACTTCCTCTCAAGTGGAACATGAGCATTCATGGCACAGTCGTCATCTGTCTCCAATTCTTTCTCCGCCCTCGCTGGTGCTGCCTTGGTCTCAGAAGCCTCTCCCTTGCTCTTCTTCCTTGGACACTGGTTCGCATAGTGACCCAATTCCCCACAATGGAAGCACTTGACCTTGGAGAGGTCCTTCTTCTTTTGTTTCTCCTGCTTTGCTAGAGCAGCATCCTCCTCTTCCTCTTTCTTGATTCTGACCCCCTTACCGCTACTCCTTGCCTTGGTTAGTCGTCTGATCTCTTCTTGACGAAGAGCTGCCCACAGTTCCTCCCAATCCGGAAGGTTCGACCTGCACAGTAAGCTCTGGACAAATACCTCCCAGTCCTCTGAGGCTGCGTTCAATGCAGTTCTAACTTCTCACCAACATCTCCTCATTTGGCGTGGCCCCTATGGAAGTCAGCTGGTCCCGGATCTCTATCAATCGTCTGAGGAAGATATCTATCTACTCTCCCCTCTGCATCTGGTATGACCGCAGTTGATTTTCTAGAAGCATCTTCCTCTGCACGAAAGTATGCTGATACAACTTCTTCAAGGCATCCCACATCTCATTTGTCGTACCCTTCTCGGCAATATGTGGTACCACATGATCCTTGACCCCGTCAAGGATGATGCACTTAGCCCTGGCCATTGCCTCTTCGTACTTCTCATTTCAGCCAGGTCAACGGGGATTGCTATCATTTTTCAAGGCGAAGTGCTTGATGCAATACCTGTCTAGAATGGGCAAGATCCTGGCCTTCTAGACTACGAAGTTGGAAGCTCCGTCCAGTCTATCCTGATCTCTCAGCCCATTCACTGCCATTTCGCTGCTCCTCTTTCGACTCTCTCAACTTCCCGTCTAGAAGTTCTCGGTTTGACTCCCTCTGAGCCTCAATTTCCCTTCTGGAAACCCCTTTGCCAATGTCGATATGCCCCACTCCGATTGTTTGTGCAACTGCACCACTGGTCCAGATTCCTTGGCTAGAAATCCTTGGCAGCAACTCCCTCCTCCTTGGTCTTGTGCTATTAGGTATTGTTCTGACCACAGTACCCCACCATCTTCGCTCCGCAACTCACCCACAGCCTCCTATGCCTCAGCAATCTGAAGGTCTGAGCCTCTAGGCTCTGTGCAATCCCAACACCAGCAAAATCTACACCTCCTGGCCATAGCATCGATCCTTCCTAACTGAGAAAGATGACCGGGCACTACGTAGGTCAGGCCTGCTCCTCTCTGCCTCAGCGTTGATCCTCCTCTTGGCTCGAACTGATGACGCAGGCTCTCTGCGTCACCCCTTCCGTGCTGCTTTCTACTAAAAACAACTTCTGTCACTCGGGACAGTGGTTTCTGCTGCTGCTGCTCTGTGCGGTTGATGCCTTTAGTTATCCTATGATCTACAACCACGATCCAATACCATGTTGGAATTTCTAAGTTTAACTTGTTATAAATTCTTCCTGTGCTATCTGATTTATTTCTTCCTACTTGTTCAATTACTTAACAAGTTATTTACCATATGAGTACTGAAAATAAATACAAGCACAGTATCAACACATACAGATCAGCAATTGAAAGTAAACAAGCACACAAGTGACACCGTTGTTTTTGGACTAATGTCCTCGGAAAAACCCAATGCGGAAAAACCAGTGCAACTATTTAGAGGGTTTTATTATTATGTAGTTTCAGAATACAACCTAGGTGCCAGAAATGGCTCACCCAACAGAGAATGCCCTCGGCAGTAGTACTTCTCAGTCGGAGACAAATATTCCAACTAAATCACCGATGAACGATCCCACGGCAACAATGCAGCGTTTGTTGCTCTACATCACTCTGATAGGGACTGTGTCACCTTATCCGGCTCTCCAGCTCTCAGTCTGTCCCACGAAAAATCTCCCAGCGTTGCCTCTAGGCTCTGCGTCAGCCTCTCTAGCCCAGTGTCAGCCTCTTTGGCCCAGCATCAACCTCTCTGGGCTCTGTGCAGCCTCTAGACCCTCTACGTCTCACACGCTAGCCCTTCTTTGACTCTACGCAGCTCCTGGCTGCCTTTGGCTGCCTCTGTGTGGCCTCTAGCTAGCTCTACGTCAACCTTTCTTGGCTTCTCCGCTGATCCTCCCGGTACTAACTCTGCCTCTCTGCTATGTATTCACTGCCCCTCAACTGCAACTCTAATCACTCACTCAATTTTCTCAGCAAACCCTGCCCCAAAAAATCGAGTTCTTAATCTCTCTTGGTGTGTTCTCCAACTGACCCTCAAGCCTCCTCTTATACTTTTCTCGTTGGTCCATCAACGGTCGAGATTAAATCTCTAATACACGGCTAAGATTAGATTTGGCTTGATCCATGACTTTTGGACCATTCTAACCCAGTTTTATATTAATTCACATTAATATTTTATTTTTCCTAAGTTTAGACTTAGGAACTCCATTAAAAATATTAATTATTATAATATCTCCCAAACTAGTTAGATTCTGCCCAAACCATTTCTGGGTCTTGGAGATCTCATGTGCTTTAGCCTCTCCACCAATTTTCATGGCTAGAGCACATCCGATGCTACCCCAAATCAACATTATGCAGATTTCTTGAGTACAACTAGGGTGCCAAACTAGCTAACCCAACAGAGATTTCTACACGGCAATAATACCTCTTCTCGAAAGCAAATATTCAGCTTCAAAGCACTAGTCTACCCCATGAAAATCCTTCCGACGCTTCTCCAAGGCTCTTTGTCAGCCTTGCTAGCCTCGGCATAGCTCTAGAACTACTCTACGTCAGCCTTCTCCCTCTCTGTGTCAGCGCTCTGGCCTTCTGTGTCACCCACGCAGGCCCCTCAGCCTCTGCACAGTGTCTAACTTCCTCTGCATGGCTCCTGCTGCCTCTACGTAGCCTCCTCAATCACTGCGCTGGCCCTCTGGCACTATCTTTGCCTCTCTGCTATGTACTCACTACCCCTTGCTGCAACTCAGATCACTTGTTCAAATTTTCTCAACAAACCCCGCTCAAGAAAATTGAACTGACTGATCAATCTTGGTGTGTCTCCAACTGACCCTCAAGCCTCCTCTAATACTTTTCCTTTTGAGTCTTCAACCGCCAAGATTAAGTCCCTAATCAACAGCGAAGATTAGATTTGGCTTGATCCATGTCATTTAGAACATTCTCAACCAGTTTTATATTAATACCCATTAATATTTTAATTTTCCTAAGTTTAGACTTAAGAACCCCATTAAAAATATTAATTATTTTAATATCTCTCTAACCGAGCGAAATTTCCCCAAACCATTTCTAGGTCTTGGAGATCTCATGTGCTTTAGCCTCTCCACCAATTTTCATGGCTAGAGCACATCTGATGCTACCACAAATCAACACTCCCTCTTAGCGAGGAATGTGCTCTAGTAATGCTCCACCACTGAACATCACATTGATCCTTCCGCACCAATACATGTGTTGATGCTTGGCCTGTTGCCCAACATCCACTGCATTTTTGCTTCATGTATTGTTACCCATGGCTCTGCCATTGCCACTGCTACATTTGTACTGCAGCTCCCTCTCAACATGCTACATCATGCTACCCATAGCACTACCACTGCTAACTGCTGCACTTCAACTCACTTACTGAGACTTAAGTAACTGATCTACACAGCTACTGACATCCTTATCAGTCTGGAAGCCTCCTAATGCTGAAGCTACCTCTGCTGCTATCCTGTGCTCCCTCTGCTGCCTCTACGCTGCTGCAAACACCTTTGTGCTTCTTGCACTATTGCAACTTCCTCTGTGCCTCTCTGCACTATTGCAACCATTTTTGTGCCTCTCGCACTACTGCAACCCCCACTGCGCTGCTATAAACCTTTGCACTCTAGCATTGCCTTGTCGCTCCATCCGCATCTTACTTCTACCGACATCAGTGATCTTGCTATTGTCACTCAGGGCTCCCGTAGCCAGATATGATCCAAGAGTTTGGGTAACTCAAGGATCCTGCCCCTCATCTTTTGTAGTCCTCCTGACTACAACTCGTTGTCTCCCCACCTCTTCTCTAGAGGTGCATGAGCACTCATGGCATAGTCGTCATCCATCTTGACTTCTTTCTCCGCCTTAGCCGGAGCTACCTTGGAGTCAGAATCCTCTCCCTTATTCTTCTTCCTGGGAGACTGGGTTGCATAATGACCCAACTCCCCATAATGGAAGCACTTCACTTTGGAGATGTCCTTCTTCTTCCTCTTCCCCTACTGTCCCGTAGATACCAGAGTCGCATCCTCTTCCTCCTCTTTCTTCATTCGACCTCCTTTGTTGCTACTCCCCGCCTTGGTCAGTCGTCTGATCTCTTCTTGGCGAAGAGTTGCCCACATCTCTTCCCATCTTGGAAGATTAGCTCTGCCCAAAATACTTTGGAAAAATGTCTCCCAATCCTCATAGACTGCATTCAGGGTGATCCTCACCATGAACTCCTGATCCGGTGTGGCCCATATGGAAGTAAGTTGATCCCGAATCTCTTGGAACCTGTTGAGGTATAGATCTATCTGCTCCCCCTTCTGCATCTGATACGACCGCAACTGATTTTCTAATAGCATCTTCCGCTGCATGGAAGTGCCCTAATACAATGTCGTCAAGGTATCCCACATATCCTTTGCCGTGTTCTTCTCGGCAATATGCGGTACTACATGATCCTTGACCCCATCAAGGATTATACACATTTCCTTCGCCATTGCATCCTCATACCTTTCATTATCAGCTGGGTCGACTAGGATAGCCACGGTTCTCAAGGCAAAGCCCTTGATGCGATGTCTATCCAGAACAGACAAGATCACGGCCTTCTAGATGACAAAGTTGGAAGCCCCATCCAACCTATCCTGATCCCTCAGTCCGTTCATTGTCATCTCTGCTCATCTTCTGGACTCCCTCTAAGTCCCGAATTCCCTCCTAAAAGTTCTCTCCTAGACTCCTTCTGAATCTCGATTTCCCTGCTGGAAATCTTCCCACCAACTGTCGATCCGCTCCTCTCCGATCCTCTTTGCAACTGTAACTCGAATCTGGATTTCTTGGCTAGAAATCCATCAAGGCAGCGACTCCCTCTACCTTGGTTCTATCCCGTTAGGTACTGTTCTGCTTCGACAACAACAACACCCCACCAACTTCCCAATCCATTATCTGCCCACAATTCCCTATGCCCCGACAACTAAAGAAAATGAGCCTTTCAACTCTGCGCAATCCCGACAATGGTTGAATCACTCCTCTGGCCAACTGCGTCAAGCCTGCTTGACTGAGTAGGATGACATGGCTCTTCGTGAGCCTCTTCTGCCTCTGCGCTGGCCCTCTCTCTAGCTCGAAATGATGACGCAGGCCCTCTGCGTCACTCCTCTGCTGCCTTCTGCTTAGGAACAACTCTGCCTCTCGGGACAGATGTTTCTGCTGCAAATTTTCTTATTTCTGCTGGTGCCTTTAGTTCTCCTGTGATCTACAACACTCTGATACCATGTTGATATTTCTAAATCTAACACATCAAAAATTCCTACTGCATTATCTGGTTTATTTCACCTACTTTTTTATTCCTTAAGAAGTTATTTATCCATATAAATACTGAAAATAAACACAAATGCAATCTCAACTCATATACAGATCATTATCTGAAATAATAGACAAACACACAAGGGACACCGTTATTTTTGGATAGTCGTCCCCGGAAAAACCCAATGCAGGAAAATCGGTGCAGCAGTTCTGAGGGTTTTATTATTATGCAGATTTCTTGAGTACAACTAGGGTGCCAAACTGGCTAACCCAATAGAGATTTCTACATGACAGTAATACCTCTTCTCAAAAGCAGATATTCAGCTTCTCAGCACTAGTCTGCCCCACGAAAATCCTTCTAGCGCTTCTCCAAGGCTCTGTGTCAACCCTGCTAGCCTCGGCGTAGCTCTGGAACCCCCTGCATCAGCCTTCTCCCTCTCTGCATCATCTCTCTGGCCTTCTGCGTCACCCACGCAGGCCCCTCAACCTCTGCGCAGTCTCTAGCTGCCTCTGCGTAGCCTCCTCAGTCACTGCGTTGGCCCTCTAGCACTATCTCTGCCTCCCTGCTATGTACTCACTGCCCCTCGCTACAACTCAGATCACTTGTTCAAATTTTCTCAGCAAACCCCGCTCAAGAAAATTGAACTGACTGATCAATCTTGGTGTGTCTCCAACTGACCCTCAAGCCTCCTCTTATATTTTTCCTGTTGATTCTTCAACGGCCGAGATTAAGTCCCTAATCAACGGCTAAGATTAGATTTGGCTTGATCCATGTCATTTAGAACATTCACAGCCAGTTTTATATTAATACCCATAAACATTTTACTTTTCCTAAGTTTAGACTTAGGAACCCCATTAAAAATATTAATTATTTTAATATCTCTTTAACTGGGTGGAATTTCCCCAAACCATTTCTGGGTCTTGGAGATCTCATGCGCTTTAGCCTCCACCAATTTTCATGGCTAGAGCACATCTGATGCTACCACAAATCAACAGAGAAGTCAGTGAACAAGTCTCCTCTGAATTTATGAGAAGGAACTCTCAAAAGTTTTTCTCATCTCTCTGAAGCAAGAAAGGAGACAGAAAAGAAATACATGAAGTGATAGAAGAGGCACTCTTCATGAGATCTCAATTACGAGGTCTGGGAAAGGTGATGAAAGAATAATCATCATTGATATTAAGATTAAGCAAGGTAACAAATGTCCATGGACAAGGAGGTTACCTCGATCAACAGTTTGTGGTCTCTATATCAGATAGAGAAAGACAAGTTGATAAGATAGATAAGATAAGATAAGATAATTTTATTAATGTCCAACGAATGACCACAAAAGTAGGTCAAAGGGACTGTCGGTTACAAAAAAGGGGTCGTGCCCAGTAGGAGAACCAAATGGTTTCCTCATAAATACAGATACTGAAAAGAAAAAGATAGGAAATAAAAACGAGGCGGGTGGGAAAGAGCGTATGGAGCTCCGATCCCAGCCTCGCCGCCTGATCTCTAGACTGTGTCGCAGGATCACTGGTGAAGAAGACCCTGGGGACGCGAATGTGGGAGTCCGATTCTCCTAACATCCGAGGTCGAGAGAGGAGAACTGTGGGTAGTTCAGTAAGGTTTGCTGGCTTGACGCAGTGGGCACTGGTTGCCTCCCATTGTGCTGTCTCCGTGATCTGATGATCCTGGGCTGCCTATCGGGAAGATGCCTGGTGCGGTTCTTGTGCTGGGTCCTCGTAGGCAAGGGGCTTCTCCTCTTAACACGAGGGTTTGCCGATATGTGTGAGCCAGCTTGATCGGTATTCTCATTGGTTGATCTCTTAACTCCTCGGGCTGAGGGAAGTATACTGAAGAAAGAGGTGATCTGACGAGTATTGTTGGGTCGGACGGGAGGCTGGAGGGTATGCTCCCGATGCTTGAGAGTCTCCTAGATATAAAGTGCGACGCATCTCTGGTCCGTGTAGTTGAAGAAGCTGGAAAGGGTATTCGGTCCTCTGAATAGACAGTGAAAGCGACCTCTGATCTCATAATATATCGGACACCCGAAGATGAAGTGCCATTCATTTTCAACCTCCTGTGTATGGCATAGCCGGCAAATCCTATCTGCTCTCTCTATCTGGTGATCTGTCTCTACCCGAAGCCTGTGTGATCCAACTCTGAACTGTCCGAGGGGGATCCGGAGAGCATGCATCCAATGCCGAAGCGTGTACTGGGGGCGAACTATAAGCCCGTTTCTGATACTCAAGAAGTGTTCTGCATAGAAAGCCATTTTCGGACGTAGCCCCCTCGGGGGGTCAATCCATGTGACCTGGATAAACTGTCTGTAGATGTCTTCCTTGATGATCTTATTAAGTTCCTGCTTGGGGGGGAGTCTTCTGGGGGCGTTCAAGGAGTACTGAAAGGGGGGGAGGTGGTCAATGTGGAGTCCCACTGCCTTGAGGAACTTTGAGACCCCTGTATACCAACATTTGGTTTTTCCTGGTTGTGTGCGGTCGATGTCCTCAGAAGAGCAGTAAGCTAGATAGGGGTACCTGTCGCGCCCTTTCAAGGTGTCTGCAAAACTCCGAACTCTGTGGAGAAAGGAGACCAGTCTGAAGGCTGTCTCAAGGCGGAAAGGTTGTGCACCAAATTCGGCCAGAATGATTTGTTGTGGGATAGTACACTTACAACGGATAATGCGTCGGAGGAGAAGGGTTTGGACTCTCTCAACTGCTGCCCAGTCTGACTCAAGCAATGAAGGACCCCAAATTTCCGACCCGTATAAAACTGTGGGTCTGATCAAGGTGTCCATAAGGCTCATCTTTGACGAGATGTCCTGGAAGTGATGGCGGAAACATTGTCTCTCCAAAATGGCTAGAGAGCCATACCCCTTATTGATCCGAGGTGGCAGAACTGGCCGCATACTGAAACGGGGGCCTGAAAACTGTACTCCCAAATACGTGTAGCTATTGGTAATCTCCACTGTTTTTCCTTTGAAGAGGAACTGGAGATCCTGAGACTTCTTCGTACCATTGAAGACTATAACTTTTGTCTTACTCAGGTTCACTGTCAATTTCCGGAGATCACAGAATAGTGCTAATGCATCCAGCTGTCTCTGGAGCCCTTCTGGTGATGAAGATAAGAGTGCAATGTCATCTGCAAAAAGTAAGATATAGATCAAAACCTGATGAAGATAGCAACCGTAAGAATCCTGTATGTGTTCCCGTAGAAAGGCTTCAAGCTCATCAATATATATCCCAAAAAGGGTGGGGGATAGTGGGCACCCCTGTTTGACTCCAATCGTGCTTCGGATGAACTCAGATAGCCCCCCTACAGTGCGAAGACGACCCCGGACGGACTCGTAAAGACGCATAACAGCCGTCAGATGGGAGTGTGAGGTACTAATGTCTTTGAGTCGCTGAAGAAGATCCTCTCTCGGGACTGAATCAAAGGCCTTCCGGAAGTCCACAAAGCAGCAATACACCTTCGAGGACCGGTGGCGTGCTTCCTCGATCACAGCACGGAGTGTAAAGATGTGGTCCATGGTCTGGTGATCTGGTCTGAAACCAGCTTGGCCCCTGGCTCTGAGATCTCTTTCTTCGAAATCCCCGGAAAGCTTTCTATGAAGGATAGTGGCATAGAGTTTAGAGAATGTATGACCCACCATAATTGTCCTGTAGTTGTTGGGGTCCGAGGTATTCCCTGACTTATGGATGGGGTATATAATATGATGGGACCATATGGGGGGGAACCCATCTCGGACTACATGGTTGAAGAGATCTGCCAGGTATCCAACTAAGGGACGTAGGCCATGTTTGAAAAATTCAGCTTGGAATCCTTCTTCATCCGCTGCTTTGCTGCTATTCATCGCCCAGATGGCTTCTCTGACATCTTTCTCGGTGAATAGGTGGCAGGATATGGGAGGAGATGTGACCTGTATCTGGGACTGCCCGGGAATGTCATAAAGGCGAGAGGTGTGAGAGAACATGGAGACTGGGTCGAGATCAGCGGGGGGAGGAGAACGCCGGGGGAGGATCTTGCCCCAGAACTGCTTAGGGGAATGGGTAAGGAGGGCGGAAAGCTCCCTTCTTTGTTGGGAGATGAACTGTCGTTTTTTGTGGCGGAGAAGGCGACGGTAGTTCTTTTGGATGGTAGGATAAGAGGGAAGGGACTGACAGAAGGCATGGCGGAGATCCTTGTGGAGGAGTTTGCATTCTGTATCGTACCATTTGTTCATAGGGGAAGTTCTTGTCTTGTAGGAGGTCGAGGAGGTTCGAGAGGAGTGGGGAAAGGATTGAAGCGCCGACTCCCAGATTGCTGAGGAGAGACAGTGGTATTTATCCGAGACAGTCTCGAGACGGGAGAAATCATTTGTGTTGGGGAGGATTTGCCGGAGTGAAGAGGAGAAGATGTCGGGGTCACCCTTCTCAAAACAGAAAATGGTTCTTCCGGGGGATCGAGGTGGGGGGTGGATTGGTCGGGGGGGATCAGACTGAAGGGAAAGTGAAAGTAGTGCGTGGTCGGCCAGGGGGATGGGAGATACAGAAAGATTCCGGATAAAAGGGAGCAGTGAACGGCTGGTTAAAGCGTAGTCCACCACACTAGCCCCACCTCCATGAGGCCTACACGTGAAGAAGCGGGATTCCGGGAAGCGCGAGAGGCCGTTCAAGATTATCAGGTCATGTGATTCGCCCAACTGCAAAAGATGTCTACCATAAGCTGTGATGGGGCCCAGGGCGTCCTCTGAGATTCTCTGCAAACCTGTTGAATCCAGGTCCACACCCCTAGTACAGAACACATCCTCTGAGCGGTCATGGAGTGGGACCTGATGTTCCTTGGTACGGGCGTTGAAGTCTCCCATGATGATGATTTCTCCTTCAACTGAGAATTTAGTGATGTCTGGGTATATGCTGGTGAAGGGGTCCCTTTCAACATCGTCGTGGATGGCAAATGAAGATGTGGTGGGGGGGAAGTAACAAACTGCAATAAAGATATCCATCAGGGGTGGTTTTCCAGTTCTGATTCGGATCCACATGTACCTGGTGTACTCATCTGTATTTACCACTGTGACTCTATCTCTGAGCTCGTTTTTGACTAGGCACGCTACTCCTCCTGACCCTCTGACCCCTCCTGAGCTCCTTGTTTCCTGTCTACATACTGAATGCCATTGGTACCCTGTTACATCTGGGAGGGGTCGAACTGGGCTCTCATGGGTCTCTGTTACTAGGAGGATATCTGCTAAATCAAGGGCGTCATAGAGTAGCCCAGGTGAAGACCAAAAAGACCCATTTCCGTTCCAGCAGTGAATTGAAATCCCTGGTGTTCGACTCCCCCCCCAGGCGGGCCCGTCATTTGGAACTGCCTGTTCGAGGTGTCCATCCTGGGGGAAAGGAGTCTCGAATGATAGCTCTAAGATTCCTTATAACTGCCCATTTGCCTGCTTGTCTTGCTGCCATCACTTGTTCCCTAGCTTGTTTAAGTTCAGCTACCTGTGCCCGAGTGAGATACTCGTCTAGGAATATCTTGTGTGGAAGATTAAAAAGCTTCCGCTTAGCTCGAAGAGCATGTAGACGATCTGTGGTATTATGAAAACGGATAAATAAGGTGGAGTCCTGTCCTAGCCAGGCTCTGTCTAGGCTGATACTAGATATGTCGAGGGTGTCTCTCAAGAAACCTGTGGCCACCACCATCGGATCTGCTGAAGGTAAAGGAAGAGGGAGACCTCTCACTTTGAGGTTTAGCTCTCTCGCTCTACGTGATCGTTCTTCCACAAGTTTGGCATGCACAACTTCCTCCACTGCCGTGATAGGGGAGGGTTTGTCTTTCCCCTGGACCACCTGCGCCCATGTGCTGATATGTGTTTCTGTTTCCTGTCTGAGGGATGCCTGTTGGGATATAATCTCCTTCTGCTTGTTCCTGATCTCCTGGATTTCTGCATGTAAAATTGTCTCTGTGGGGTCTTCTTGCACTGTTTTACGAAGTGATGAGTTTTCCCCTTCTACGCAGGAAATTCTGTCATTTAGGATGTTTACCTCGGCCCGAAGCTTGTCATTCTCGGTTTCGAGGGAGTCTACCCGGCGCAATAATTGTTTGATTTGAGATGTCCAGAAGGCGAAGTCAAAATCCATGGCAATGTCTCTGGGGCTATAAGTCTCGTCCGACTGATTGATGCACTGGTGGAGGTAGCGGGAAGGTCCTCTGTTGTTGAAACTGAGGGTTTCTTCAGATTCTGTGGGCGGGGAACCCATAATTACCTGATCATTTTACCACTGTTTGAGCGCAAGGGGAATACGCTAAGATTTAACAGGAGGGGCCGCAGAGCAGAGGTGATGATATCGGAATAGGGCAGCGGAACAGATGGACGCGGGACAAATCAGATCAGGGGACAGTGGAAGGGAGATTGGCTGGGCAGCGGAAGAGTGGAGACGAAAGAGCCACAGCAGGGGCTGTCGTGAAGGGGCTGTCGTGAAGTAGCCGCCACCGAGAACAGAAAGCTGCCGTAGCCGCCACCGAGAGGAGAAAATTTGCCGCAGAGGTTGACTACGTGAAGGGAACCGCTGCCGTCGATCAGAAACAGAAAGATGCCGTCGATCAGAAACAGAACGCCGTCGATCAGAGAACGCCGTCGTGTAGCCGCCGAGTATCGGGACGCCGCCGGAGAGAAGCGCCGCCGAACAGAGAGCCGTTGCGCAGCCGCCGTTGGATTTGGGATCACCGCGCAGGGTATTGGGACAGCCCAGATCGGGATGCAGGGAGAAGACACGGGAGCAAAAGGGAGCCACGAACGGAGGGAGACGCCGCCAGCAAAACCGGGCGTCGTTGGGAAATCACAAGAGCACGCCGCCGCGTAGAGCAGACGGGGGCTCGGGATGCAGACGGGGGATCGGGGTGGATACCAGCAGGATAGCCGACGAGGGCTCGGGGGCCGACGGGTGCAGACGCGGGCTCGCAGACAGCCGACGAGGGCTAATGAGTGACGCCGCCGGGAAAGCACGGGACACGCCGCCGCGCAGACAGCCGACGAGGGCTCAGGGGCCGACGGGGGCCGACGGGTGCAGACGGAGGTCTCTCACAAGCATAAGAAGTTGAAATTCTCTCTCTTTTTCCCACACGTGTGAAGCTATAAAGCTGTTGGAAGAGACGAAATTTTGCAGTTGCACGGGAGGCCAAAATTCTTAAGTTGCTGGTGAAGTTGGGGTCAGAATTTCTAGGTTGATGTTGGGCTGTAGCTGCTAGACAAGAAGAGACTATTGAAGGTTGCAGTATTTCATTGGAAGGCTAACTTGGTCGAGGAGTAAGGTTTGTTGGTCTATCTCATTTGAATTAATGAAGGAAGAGTTCTTGATTGAGTTTTCCCCTATATAGGGGTTTTGGCTTGGCTGTGTGCCTACATATGGTGTCCTTGATCCTCATGTTTTGGTTTTGGTAATTGCTTGATGAACTAAGATAAAAGAAGAACATAAGAAAAATAATAATAATTCAAAGAAAATCACAAGTAATTATCAACAAGGGAAAACCTTTCTACCTTTCTGATTTTCTAGCATGGTTTCAAAGCTAAGATGAAGAAGGAAGAAAAAGGCAACTCTATTGAGGAAAAAGGAGATCAAGAAAAGGTCATTAAAGGGCATCATATAAGGAGATAAGTATACCATCTATAGGAACTATGTCAAACTCAATGAAGGGATAAAACAAATTAGAAGGAGCCTCCAACTACAGGGATTGGAAAAAGTCGATAGCCCTCATTCTCAAAAAGAACAAAGTTTTGGATCTTGTTCAAGGAAAAATCAAGAAGCTTACAGATGAATCAAGTGAAGCATAAAAAGAAAAGTTTAGAGAAATCGAAATCTTTGCTATGAACCTTATAGTGGATGGAGTTAAGGATAACCTAATTCCATACATTTCCAACATAAATTCCGCTCAAGAAATGTATGAGTCTCTCTCCATGTTATTCACAATCAAGTACATTGGTCAAATAGCAAGCCTCAAGAATGAACTAAGAACTGTTAAGATGACAAATGATGATATCGTCTCTTCATATTTTATAAGGATGTCTAGAATCAGAGATGAACTCCAAGAAATAGATGAAGTTGTCCCAGAAAAGGAGCTTGTAATTACTACCCTTCTAGGACTACCAAAATCTTGGAGTTCCTTTGCATCAGGAATTAACAGTTGGAAGGATACTCCAACATTTGAATAAATGTGGAATGCATGTATTCAAGAAGAAGCCAAAATATCATTAGTAAACAACAAAAAGAGGAAGAAGAAAACACCTCGAATGCCTATTCTGATCATCACAATAATAAGGGAACCTTTAAGAAGTTCAAAGGACCAAAGAAGAAAGTGGACCTATCCAAGATTGAATGTTGCAACTATCACAAGATGGGTCACTACGAAAGCCATTGTCCAGAGAATCTAAGAAATAAGAAGAGAGAGAGGGAACATGAGAATGTTGTTGATGAAGATCCACCTAAAAAGAACAAGATCGAAGAATCACAAGTCAAGGACTTACACGACTAAGTTCTCTCTCTCTCTCAGATATCCCTGCTAGTCTTTTATTCTTGTTTTGAATTGTTTTCCTTTATGTTTTGGTTTCTAGAGTTTATAGGTCTAACATGTCTTGTTAGAACATTTTTTTTAGGTTGTAGGTATCACTCAAGAGTCAAAAGGACTAGGTTATGAGGGAGCCTCCACCATTTTACCAAAAGATAAGTATTCTATTCTTGGTTTCATCTTTTTAGGTTTGGTTTCCTCCTTACATCAAGACTTGTTTGTATTGTATACTAATAACTTTTCTCTTTATATTTTCCTTGGATAGGAAAGCTTGCTGATTGCTTAAGGGCTATGGAGGAGACTTCGAAGGATAGACTTAAAGCATGAAAGAAGTTCTATTGAAGCCCGTCAAGATTTGATGTCCTACAAGGTGTGTTAAGGAACAACTCAAAGGAATGCTTTAGACTATAAACTTTGTTATTAAGATCTCTTTTTTTTTTGCTGTGGTTCATAGACACCCTGGTCAACGGGTGGCACTACGTCCACTGAAAAATCTAGGTTGATCGACCCCGAAGGGAATCTAGCCTCGCAGCCTACTAGCAAGGCCTAACCCCAAGGGCTTTTGGGAGAATGGACCTTGTGACCTCCCGATGGCGAGGCATTGATTTTGACCAACTGAGCTAACCCTTGGGGCTTTTGTTATAAAGATCTCTTCATATAAAAGGTACTGTCATTTTTCTTTGAAAATTTGCTTTACATTAATGACATCATTATGTCTAGGGTTTTGAATCACAAAGATTCTTTTTAAGGTGGTTAACCATTAGATTGAATCTACCCTCATTATATTATCATTCTTGTGCAACCCTAAAAAGGTTCACTGTAAAACCCTAACCTAAGGTTATGTCGATGCTAATATTGAAACCCTAGTCTACTTAGGGTTGTCGATAAAAATCTAGAATTCCTATTCTTTTGATGTTTTGAAACTGTTATAGAAATCGTAGCCCTTTAGGGTTTGCTGTTAATATCTAAATCATGTATTGAAATCCTAGATCTTTAGGGTTTGGTAATTTAGGGCTTATGAACTAAACATGTGTAATATCTATAGCAAGGTCCTATGAATGAATCCCTAGGTATATGTTCCTCTGTTTGATTGAAACCCTAGCCTGATCAAAATTGTTATATGTTTATCTTTGATGTATTCATGTTTGTGTAGATATTGATGTGAATTGCTAGTGCATGAAATCCTAAATATGTATTTACAAGTATGCAGACCTAATTATTGATGCTCATGGATTGTGAAGTCTAGGGTTTGTAACAAAGCCCTGGTAATTGATATTCTAGGATATGATAATATTGTTTTCCGATATAATTTAATTTTGATGATAAAATCTAGGGTTTCAAACAAACCCTAGTAGTGTCTAACATTGTTGAAACCTCATATGCATGGTAGAATTGTTATTAACTACTGATATCTAAGGCTTTGTGTCTCAAAGTTGGAATCTAGGGTCTGCAATAAATCATAGTAGAGTTTGTCATATCTCTCAAAGTAATATTGAGGCCCTAGATAGAATGAGATTGATTTCTTGATTGAGTTGCTTTATATTGGAGTCAAAGGGTTTATGACAATAACCCTAGCAAGAAGTATGTGTCTCTAGCTGATTATGAACCTAACTAGGCTTAGGTACTTGATGTCTAAAGTATTTGATTGTTTTGATGCTTCCATTATATTGACGTGATTGTGATATAGTTAACTTCATGCTTCGGTTTGTATTTGGTTGTATTTGCTGTTATAGATTTGCAGGTACATAATCTTCAAGATGTTGAAGATGTTCGTATAAGCATGATGAAGGAAGCTATCAAGATGACCTTGATGAAGTCATGAAAGGTTGAATCTTCTCCGATGTTATAAAAGAAGAAAATTGTTGATCTCCCTAAGTTAAGAGGGAGCATGGTTAGAAGAAAAGAGTACATCTTCCCAATTGAGAGGGAAGGCATAATATGATAGTCATGATGGATACCTTGTAGAAGAAATCAGAGAATGAATAGATCTGCAATGTATTGAGGATGTCTTGGTGCTACTGAAGAAATGAAAGAAGAAAAGTTTCCGAAAATTTGTATATAAATATGTGGCATCAGAATGATTGAGGACCCCGAAGGCTTGTCTTTACTTATATTATATTTGAAAGTTTATTGCTTATTGGGATTTGTGTTTGAACAAGTAAATATCTCCATAAAGTGTTGATTTGGGGTAGCATCGGATGTGCTCTAGGCCTCAAATTTTGCAGGGAGGCTTGGGCACATGCATTCCAAAGAACCTAGAAACCGTTTTGGGAAATTCCACCCAGAGACGATTTTATTAAAATAATTAATATTTTTAATGGGGTTCCTAAGTCTAAACTTAGGAAAATTAAAATATTAATGGGTATTGGTCTAATTGTGGGTGAAACTTCTAGAAAAAGACGGAGACCAAGTCAAAATGATATGATCCTTTGATTAGGAGTTAATCTAGGATGTCGGTTGTCCAACATGAAGATATAAGAAGGGGCTTGAGGGTCATTTGGAAAACACACCAGAGGAAGATACTCAATTACCCAAGTAAGATCGATTTTCTCACCAGTCGAAGTTCGGCAAGAGAAAATCAATTCAGAGGGAGAGTTGCAAGTGACTCATAGAGAGAGGGCATCAACACATTCAGAGAGTGCAAGGCAGCAAGACGTAGAGCAGGAACAGGGTGATGCAGAAAGAGGCAGCGCAGAGGTAGTTTGATGCAGAGCCTGCGTAGGCAGCTTGACGCTGAGCCTAGGAGAGTAGTTTGATGCAGAGAGGATCAGAAGGATTCTGGGGAAGAAGAAGTGCTTCATCTGGGGTAGAACTTGGTCAAGAAGTGTCTGTAAAATTTCTCATTCCTACTTTGCTAGCTGTAATTTGTACAAGAGAATTTGCTGAAGAATAATAAAAACCCTCATTTGCTACACCAATTTTCCCACATTGGGTTTTTCCTGGGACAATTGTCCAAAAATAGCTGTCATTGTGGTTGTATTTGTGCCAGTTATTTCCTTACGTTTACTTTTTGCAATGTTTTAATTGTGAAGACTGCAATAGAATATATTTCGATATTTGTCGTAAGAATATTGTAGATAACTTATTTCTGAGGTAATAAGTAGAAGAAATAATATTAATCATTTCAGTAGAATTTCTATTTAGAAATTTTCATATAAAGAAGGATGAACACTTGGGAAGCATGCTTGGGCAAATGGATATATCTAATTTATTAGGGAGAGATGAAGCATCTAATGGCGAATGCTTGGGAGGACATTTGGCCAGCCTATGTGTTGATGTCTAGATCCTGAAGAGGGAGGGTGGCGTTGTTCATGGAGCTACGGCCTTGGATACACCCCTAGATCCCTAGGTTGATGGTTAGTGAGTAAGCCTAATGTTACCTAGATTGACTGAAAGCTTGAGCCCATCTTAGTCCCACTTGGATAGATTACCTTGGTCAGATATCTAGTTTGCTTCGCAACACTGAGTGTGCTAGAACTCTTCATAGTTCATTTTGGAGATCTTGCATGTACCTATATAAGTATAGGTAATTATGAATACCTCCTTAGTTAAAAGGGAGTGTTGAAGAATATAGATAGTGTCAGTCTTCATAATTGTGTTTGAGTCATGATGTATAATATTTATCAAAAGAAAGAAAAAGAAATTTTATTATTAAATAAATTGACTTATTAAAGCATGGGTTTCGTGCTTGGGTCAATTATTTTCATGCCAAAATCTCCATTGAAAACTTCTAGGATTTATGTCAAGTGTCTTTGTCCATGTTACATTGTAAAAAAGCCTTCTTGGGATTTATATGTCAAAGAAGAAATTTATTTTATTATAAAATAAGTCAATTAGGCCTCCTCCACCAAGTTGGCCTAAATTGAAAGGCATATATACTATATAAAGGCAACAACTCGACCTCATTTGACATTCACTCACAACAAGTTTGATATGCAACTTTTGGGGCTAGAAAAAGTGCGAATTTCAAGGAAGAAGAAGAAGAAAAGTGAAGGAGAATGAGGTCTCTCACAAGCATAAGAAGTCAAAATTATCTCTTTTTCCCACATGTGTGAAGCTATAAATCTGCTGGAAGGGATCAAATTTTGCAGTTGATGGGGAGGCCGAAATTCTGACGCTGTTGGTGAAGCTGGGGTCAAAATTTCTGGGTTGATGCTGGGTTGTAACTGCTGGACAAGAAGAGACTATTGAAGGTTGCAGTATCTCATTGGAAGGTTGAATTGGTGGAGGAGGAAGGTTTGCTGGTCTATCTCATTTGAATTACTGAAGGAAGAGTTCTTTGTGAAAATTCGATTACCTGAATCACCACTGCAACAACTAATTACGTTCCTTCTATTTGTTAATTATTGAACAAATTATTTACTATTTTTTACAGTAAACTTTGAAACTAATACACTGCAGTCTTCACCAATTAAATTATAAGCGAAAACAAGAAACTGAGCAAGAAAGAAATACACATCACATTACACTGTTATTTTTGGACAAACATCTCCAGAAAATCCCTACGCGGGAAAACTGGTGCAACAACTGAGGGATTGTATTATGAAGCAGTATTTTATGAATACAATCTTTGGATGCCTTGCTGACTATCCAGTTTAGAGAATATCACTGAAAAAAGAATAGTGAGAAGTACCTCACACTATCATAGGCGATTCTGACTGAACCAACCATACAATGGCTTGCGCCTTGCTACCTCTGCATAGTCACTGTGTCTAGGGACAACGTCATTCCCTCTGCTGATCGATTTGCTTCCTAGGATCTTTGATTTCCACCTCCTGGTCTCACACTCCGGCTTCCGGCTTCAGAAATTGGTTCCTCCAGCAAAACTACAAACCTCCTCAAGGCTCCGCGCTGCCTCTGCGTCAGCCTACGCTGACCAGCTTAGCCTTTGCGCTGTATCTCTCGGATCTCTCTCTGCCTCCTCTGTTGAATATTCCCGAATCAGGAGAAATATCCAATTGGAACTATCCCTGCCCCTCACTACAATAGATCACTTCGAATTCTCTTCCCGACAACTGCTGTGCTTCATAAATTCGATCTTCTGATCTCCACTCAATGTGTCTTCCAAATGCCCATCATGCCTCCTCTTATAATCCTTTTTTTGAGAACCAACGACCTAGATTAGATCCTAATCAATTGCTCAGATCATTTTGGCTTGATCTTTGTCTTCTTCTAGAAGTTTCATCCACAGTTAGATTAATACCCTTTAATTATTTTAATTTCCTAAGTTTAGACTTAGGCACCCATTAAAAATAATTAATTATTTTAATAAAATTGATTCCAGGTGAAATTTCCGAAAATGATTTCTGGGTATTGTGGAATACATCTGTCCAAGGCTCCCTACAGATTTTGAGGCTTAGATCACATCCCATGCTACCCGAAATCAACATTATTGACTGGTTTTCCTCTATATTAGGGTTTTTCCCTGTTTGTGCGCTAACATCTGGTGTCCTTGATCCTCATGTTTTGGTAATTGCTTGATGAACTAAGATAAAAGAAGAACATAAGAAAGATAATAATAATTCAAAGAAAATCACAAGTAATTATCAACGAGGGAAAATCTTTCTGCCTTTCTGATTTTCTATAAATTTCATTGCTCATTAGGGTTGGGACATGCAAGGGTTTCTTTTAATGATTTAATAGAGAAACACGTGCTCAGGAATTGGGTGACGGTTATAATGAGTGAGGTAGAGCTCATGCTAGGCTTTTGCCCGCGTGCTAATTTATTTGTCCTAGCCATCTTCTATATTTTGATATCTTTCTTTTATTTTGTTTTGTGGCCATGATACACTCTTTCTTTTTCTTTTAGCTTCATCAACCTCCCAGAGCTGAGCTCTACTTGGGTATGTGGATGTATGGGTGCCAAATCCCAAAGAACCAATGGTCATTTGAACTCGAAGAATGGAGGCGAGATAAGGGCCTGTAATGGACAATGGAAAGTGATAAGGATAGCATAGGGATAGATGGAACTATGCTATCTCAATCAGGGCTTCCCAACTAGTGCACCCTCCTATACCCATTGGGCCATTAGGGGAGGTCACACTGTACTAGGATTGAAGATTAATCCCCCATTTAAGGTGAGAGAACAAGATCATGGTCAAAACCCATCGTTCTTCTAGTTCACCCCATAATCTATATCAAATGCCCAAATACAAACAAACATAAGGACCAGATTGCAAAATGAATAAAGTACCTTTGATCGGAAGCCCACGCTCGTCCATGTGCTTTTGCGAGATGAGTGAGAACTTAGAAGCATATGACTGATGCAGGGGGCAGAGATATAATGGCACGTCATCGACTAGTGGTGGGTATCAGGGGCTGCATGGATGGCCAAGTGGATGTGAAGAATAGGAGAAATTGTTTCTCCTATATGGTTTACCCATTTTGGTGGGTAACATGGACAATTAATTTGCAATAATTAGTGTGTGATTCAGTTCCTAGAAGTTTACTTTGATTCTTAGCATTTGACAATTCAGTTGACTTTTAGTCTTTGTGCTTGGTAGTCATAGTTTGCTTTCATTAACCATGTTTTTTCCCTTATCAAAACATACAAATTAAGACCTAAGATGTCACCAGTCCCAACCGTTAGACATGCTCTTAAAACATTAAGTAGTTGCATAGAGGAAGTAGGAAAATGTGTCTTGCACATATCATGCACAACATCTCAGAATTTTGTACGATCTTGGGTTGATAATTAAATTAGGCAACTGAAGGAGGGCAACATTCTTGCTGCAATTTTGAAGCCCACCACTCTTGAGACTGTTGTTGAGGAGGTGCTAAGAGTTCACACAGTATTTTTTTCATTTTCATTGAAAAACCACAAAAGTACATAAATAAATAGCTTGCATTATTATTTTCATGGAAAACTAAGAGAACAAATAGTTTTCATTCTTAGCTTTCTTTGACAGCATGCATGCCTCAACTTAGGGATAAGTCAGGAAAAATTTTACTCAAAATCCCCACCTCTGAACCAAGATCTGACAATCAGCAGCAACCAATTGATTGAGTCATCCTCCCTAGTGGGAGCAAAAGAGTTTGAATACTCTTTGGAGAGACAAGTAAGAGACTTTGAGAATCCCTTAGAGGAGGAAGGAGTTCCATCTCACTATACAATGGCTGATAATGGAGACCAACCACAGGTCTTTGAGTTCCCTATTTGGAAAACCAATGGAAGAACAAAAATAAAGAGCATTAACCCATTTGTCTTCCTCACTTCTATGGCCTAATTATAGAAGGTCTTGACACTTTCTTGTTCGAGTTTGCTATTGTATGCAGTACATATGACTACACTTCAGATGAGAAGAATGACAAACCCTTTCCTACCACATTGAAGGATTCAGCCTTGAGATGGTTCAAAACGATTTTAAGAGGTTGTACTGTCTTTTTCATCAATGACATGAGCTCAACCTCGTTCTTAAATGTTGATGGGTGTTTTCTGATGCAAAGAGATGGTGGATTAGGCGATTGCATAGTGTTTGGTCAGCTTGGGTCAGCTAAAAGCTACAGGTGTTTGTGTGGCTAGTGATTTATCATGGTCTTCCTACCAAGGCATAGTTGGTCAAAAGTGGTCTCTTGGATGGGCGTTGCCCTTCCTACCTTGGGCTGGAAACTGTGAAGCACCTCATTTGGGATCGTTCTTTTGCCATGTCTTGTTGGGAGTTTGTTTATTCCAAATATGCAACCATTTTGTAGGGGATGTTGCATTGGAGAATGGTACAATTGGGTGATTCCAGAATTTTGGTCCAATCTTCTCTTAGTGGTGTATGGCGTTGCTTGAGGGTTTAAGCGTTGTTTGATCTTTGTAAAATTTGGTGCAAATATGCTTGTGATAACAAGGTGAACTCTTGTTTGCATTTTGTCAATTATAGGAGGAGGAGTTTCCCATGTAGTTTCTAGCTAAAAGCTTCTTGTTGATGAAATATGCCAAGAGATTGGATACAACTGCCTAGTTGGATTTTGTTGCTATTTTAGCTTCTTTGAGGAAGAGGATGAAATACCTTTGTACATACCCTCCTGTTGTATTATATTTTTCCTTTTCTCTGATGTAAATGTAAGAAGTATTTTAACAAATTAAAAGAAAAATAAAAAAGAGAAAAGGGAAGGATAGAAAAACAACTGAAACACAAAACCACATACTTGGGTAGTTATTCCATATGCAGTTTTTCAAGGTGTCAACAACACATGTGGGAATGCACATCCCTTGGTACCTGGCCTATTGGCTATTCAATATCTTCCTTCATTGTGTTGCAAGTTTAGAGGATAACTGAGCATGTTTGAACTAGGCATTTTAAGGAAGGAAAGATTGGGTAAATTAAGGAAATTCATGCAAGTACTAACACAAGATGCTATTCTCTTTGCAGAAGTCTTGAATTCATTACACGGTCCTATTTCAAGGCTATGAATTAAACATATAAAAGTTACCAACTTGGTTAAAGATCACATATTATTGAAATATCAAGCTTGCTATATGAAAGTGTAAGATAGTTGTGTATGGATATACAAAATATACTAGATGTAAAAAAATCATACCATAGGATATTGTTTCCATGAAATTCAAACCTCTTGGAAGTTTGTAGAAAGCAATAGATCTTAGCGACTTAGATTACAACTTGACTTTGTGTGTACTATGTTTGACCAATAAATATTGGAAATGTAAGAGTGTATCTAAATATTTCGTAGTAAGTGAGAACTTTTCCCAACTATCGGCTGGTTTGCATACAAGATTCATTATTTAAGTGTAACTTGATTGAAATTATTGTTATTTTTTTCAGATCCACAATGATATGACAGGACCATTATCTCATTATTTCATATACACTGGTCATAATTCATATTTAACTGGCAACCAATTGAGCAGTGACAGTAGTGATGAACCTATCATCCGAGCACTTAGACAAGGAGTGCGTGGTATTGAATTAGACATTTGGCCTAATAAAACCAAAGATGACGTGGTAGTTTTTCATGGAAGGTATGTAACCAGAAAATTGTTAATAAAGTTACTAGGACAATGCAGTCTCTGTACAATGCATTTCTTATTTCAAATATGATTTCTTGAGTATGGTGACAGAGAATCAGGGGAGTTATGCTTTGTAATTCTAGAGATGAGGGGTGTGATGGGCCTAGTATTTTTAAGCTTCTGAATTTTGTAGATACTTTTGATGTATTTTAGTATTTAACTATTTCAATAAAAGACTATCTAAGGATTTGACCTAAATTTGTTTCAAAAGTTGCTTGACGTCTTAGAATGCATTATGTAATGACAGGGAACAATGGATGTTAGAATTTAAGTAGAACTTCATTATGCACTAGGGAAAGAAATATAAAATACCAAGAGTCTAGAATTGTAGAATCAAATTGGATGGTTCTAACTAACATTTGGATATTCTTTCCACTAAAAAATGCACATTAATTGACCATGAACAATGAAAAATATGCACATATAAAAAGTTGCTTTGTGATCCAATTGTCAAAGATATGTCTTGATTTATGTTGTCAAGTAATATCACTTACTGTTGAGATTAAAGATTATCAATCACAACAGCGAAAACTTTCACTTCATCTCCTAAGCATTAATAAATATTTAAAATGTCAAAGACTTAGGGACATGACACAATGAGAGAAGATGGCCTCAAAGGGTTCAACAAGCTTTAGAATTGGTGCGAGTTCCAGGTTGCACGGAGATGGTGATCCCACACTGATATGCTTGAAACAAGCTTCTTGTAAGATGCAGAAGGTAAAATTAGTGATATTCCTTCTCCTTAGAATAGCCCAATCCTCAACCCTAATGACAAAAGTTCATAGGTTAGAATGAGGCTGCCGCTAATGTTCAAGAAGACACTGGTTTGATGATGGATCACATATATTTTGAGCATGGGTCAGGGGGAGGATAATGATGTGTTCAACTTTTCTTTTCTGTTGATGATAAGTGGTTTGGTTGACATGTGCAAGTGGCACCTTCCAACATGGGATGTTACAATGAAGCTATCACAAGTCTTAGAAGCTACATTTTGTCCAAGATGTCATCATTGGGAGGAATCTATTTTGTCAAATCCACGTAGGACTTGCAACTCTGGTCCCAGCCATAGGAAATGACCTGTTTATGTAGGCAGCATGATCCATGATGGACGAACATGTCTCTAGGGGAATTTGAACCTTGATTTTTTTTAATAATTGGAGGGGTATGGGGAGAGGGGGTGCGATAACAGCAACATTTCGTCAATCCCATTGCTTCTTTCAACATGCTAATTCCTTAACAGCAACCTTGTTCAACGTGATCATGTGTTATTCCAACAATATAGGTTCAACAAATGAATTCTTAATCCCTTTTGAACATTTCATTAGAACTTCCCCATTGACAAGTTTTTCTTTGATGACAATTTAGAATGTTCAGAGCACTAGAGAAACTTCAAGCAAAGAGGGATTATTCTATGTTTCCTTTGAAAAATATTGGATGGAGATGCCTTTATTCAATGTTGCATTATGAACTGGGAAGCGAAAAGGATCCCATTGAGCTCTTATTGGGGGCTTGGGTAGTGATACTTTTGCTTTTTAATTTAGATGTGGCAATCAGATGTCCTAGAATTTGTGAACTGTAGTTGGGTATATGGCTTATGCATAGGCTCAAAGACTCAACTTTAGCCTGGAGGATCTTAATAAAGGTGCAACACCCCTTCTAGATTGAGTTTCCTAGTCTACAAGATGACATGGAACACTTTGTCATGTGTTTGATTAGAGGTAAATCGAAGCGTCAATTGGTGATGGCAAGCGAAACTCTCTTTGATCATGTCCTAGATTTATTGTTGAAATAGAATTCAACAAGAAGGTAGACCAACACTTGAAGCTATTCATAACTGATGACCTCCACCATGTAGAAGGTGAAATATTTAAGTCTCTCAAATGCTTGCTTTGTGTGTCAAGATGTGAATCATTAAATAAATGACTACCCTTATAAAAAAATTCCATGCAAGGCCTTATTAGAGTTGTGCATTTGCATCCAATGTGTTAAATAGTGAAATTTCTAGCTCTGCAACGATGCCAGGGCCATGATACCAACACTATTTCTCAAAGCCAACTACCAATTTCTGTAATTAGGATGGATGTGTTGATGCAACGTCCAACATGCCTTCAATAGTTCTTTCTTGATCTAGTAAGATGGAAGAGGAGGGTGGTTGATAGGTGAAGCAATCTGTAAAATCCCCTTCTGTCATGTCCCCAATTAAAAATTTTGACAAGGAAATTCCCAATTTTGCAATTTTGGTGATTAATATATATTTAGATAAATAAAATTAGGAGAAATAAGTCGTGGAGATATTAGATAAAATTTGGAGAAAAGACAATGGTTGGGACTTAGGAAAAGAAGAAAAATCAAAGTGAAGTTAAGTTGTGGAGATTACCAAAAAGGGATATTGAACCATGGGAAGAATCAAACCATGGTATCAAAGCATAGTGTGAGAGAAATCGAACCATGGTATGAGGAAGGGAAAACAACAATAAAAGGAAGGCTAGAGCCTCATTTTGATCATTCTGTTTTGGCATTTGATTTTTGATTTTGAAAGTTTGCTTGAGCTATTGAGCTAAGTTAACCAATGCTGCTTAGTACAGGGTTTCCAAGCGGAAAATTCCAACTCTCTTTCGGTGAACCTAGAGTGTCACCCTAGGAGAAAAATTTGGAGTTGATTGGTTACTTCTTTTCCTACATTTTGTGAGCCATTTCATCTTTGCATCAGGTGAGACAATTTTTTTAGGAGAATGCACTAGCAGAGATAGAGTTGCCTGGAGGAGGAGATTGTTGGGAAATTTGCCTCAAGAATTTGCAGGGATTTCACTTGGAGGACGACTTTCCTTGTGGAGTTTCAGAGCCCGAGACTGTTGCAGTTGTGTGGGCCAAGTTATTCTTCCTTAGGGTTTGTGCAGGGGTTTTACTGGGCAATTTTTGTTGAAGCAGTCGTTGTAGCTTTGTGTCGGGAAATAGCTGGAACTCTCACTCCATCATTTCAGCGCTATTTCTCAGTGGATTTCAGTTATTTTAGTGGAGGATTTTGGGTGGATGTAGCTGTAGATTTTCTGGTGGGACGTAGAGCTAGGTAGTGGGTGATTTCACTTGATTTTTGGGTAATTCTGGGAGGTCGGAATTAGCCCAAAAACTTTCTGGGTTTTGTTGGTCAGGGATTGGAGAGCATTGTTTTAATTTTTCAGAATTTTTGAATTAGAATTGAGGCCTCAAATATTAGTTTTCCTCCAGCAACAACAATAGTAAATTTCTGGGCAGAGCATACAACCAGTGAGCCTATTTCAGCATAGAGTTTTCTTCATTCTCACCTGGGTTTCGCATGATTGCTTTAGCAAGCCCAGATGCACTCATTCCACTATATTTTGTACTCAACTTCTCATTGGATATTTAATAAAATGGCTCAACTCTATTGTTTCTGCTCAACAGTGTTCTAAATTTGTTGTTCTTGTGGAGTTTTTAGATTGTATATTTATTTGCTTGCTGTAGCTAGTTCATGTTTTGATATTTCATTGTATTTCTCTAATTAGAATGTTACAGTGGCATTAGAGCATGTTCTTGGCCAGCTATGGGCTCGAGAGCATGTAAATGACAAGACTATTTGGTGGAGCTATCTATCGACCTAGAGGCAGAGGCAAAGGTAGAGGAAGGGGTTGTGGTAGAGAAGACGAGTTTGAGCATCTTTTTGATACAGAGTTCGAGAACGCTAGAGACTACATGGGGGACAATAGTGATAAGCAACCTAGGCAGGGTGGCGTGACCCACTAATGGAGGAGTTGGCCATATTGAATCAACAAATGATGGAAATGATGAGGCAAATGATAGCAGTACAAATGTAGAATATGCAGGGAGGAGCTCAAGGTGGTGGAGGAGGAAACAAGGAAGGAGAAGGAGGTTCTGGAATAGGAGAACAGAGCCCTGGAATAGGAGAAGGGAGCCTGTGCCTCCACGCACAAACCACACGTATGGTCAGACTCCTAGATTGACTATGCCTCACCTCATTGAGGAACCAAAGTGAGATAGAGGAGATGATGCATTCACCGAGTTGATTAGATCATTCATAGATGGCGTTGATGAGTATGAGGCGTTGGATCCTAGAATTAGGAGGATACTTACTTTTGCAGACTATTGCCATTTGAAGGAGAAGTATCGGCTCAAAATAGGGACTTCCATCAGAGGAGGACATTAGAATCAAAATTCGGATAATCAGTGTTAAAATTTTTGTTTTCCCACCCCGGTTTTCAGTTTCTCCTTATTTCTCCCATGTAGTTAAATGCCCTTTCCCATAACCATACATTCAACAAGCTGGAAAAAATAAATTTTGC